>WNGS01155681.1:106583-119170 GCA_020271785.1 Procambarus virginalis
AGTAATCATCCCTTTTATGGGTCGCATTGTAGCCACCAAATTAACGGGCCGCACTGCAGTCACCCTCAACGGGTCGCATTGTCGCCACCCCACAAAGGGTCGCATTGTAGCCACCCCCCCTCAACGGATCGCGTTGTAGCCACCCCCACCTCCCTCAATGCGTCCATTGTAGTCCCCCTCAACGGGTCGCATTGTAGCCAACCGCCTCAAGAGGTCGCATTGTAGTTGTCCCCTTAACGGGTCGCATTTTTGCCACCACCTCAATGGTTGCATTGTAGCCACCCCAATCATCGGGTCGCATTGTAGCTACCCCCTCAACGGTCGCACTGCAGCCACCATCTCAACGAGTCGCATTGTAGTTTCCCACTTAATGGATCGCATTGTAGTCACCCCCTCACGGGTCACATTGTAGTCACCCTCTCATCGGGTCGCATTTTACTCACCCACTCAACGGGTCGCATTGTATTCACCCCCCTCAACGGATCGCATTGTATTCACCCGCTCATCGGGTCGCATTGTAGCCACCCCTCAACAGATCGCATTGTATTCACCCGCTCATCGGGTCGCATTGTAGCAACCACTCGATGGGTCTCATTTTGCCACCACCTCAACGGTAGTATTGTAGGCAACACCTCATCGGGTTGCGTTATAATTACCCCCTGAACGAGTCGCATTGCAGACACCAACATATAGGATTGTATTGCAGTCACCCACTCAACGGGTCGCATTGTAGCCACCCCCCTCAACGCGTCGCATTGTAGTCACCCCTCAAAGGGATGCATTGTAGTCACCCTTTAAAGAATCGCATTGTAGTACCCATCTCAACGAGTTGCACTGCAAAACCCACCTATACGGCTCACATTGTATCTATCACCTCAACAGGTCGATTTGTTGCCACTAATTAACGTGTCGCATTGTAGCCATCCGCTTAACGGGTCGCATTGTAGTCACCCTCTCAACGGATCGCATTGTAGTCACCCCCTCAACGGTTGCATTGTAGTCACCCACTCAACGTGTCGCATTGTAGTCACCCCCTCAACGGGTTGCATTGTAGTCACCCACTCAACGGGTTCGCATTGTAGTCACCCCCTCAACGGGTTGCATTGTAGGTCACCCACTCAACGGGTCACCTTTAACTCACCCGCTCAACGGGTCGCATTATAGCCACCACGTCAACGGATCGCATTGTAGTCACCCTCAACGGGTCGCATGGTAGACACCTATCAACGGGTCGCATTGTAGCCACCCTCTTAACGGGCCGCATTCTAGCCACCCCTTCAACGGGTCGCATTGTAGCAAAGCTCTCATCGGGTCGCATTTTAGTAGTCCCTTCAACGGGACGTATTGTAGCCTCCATCTCACGGGTCGCATTGTAGATACCCACTCAATGGGTCGCATTATAGTCACCTCCTCTGCGAGTCTCATTGTAGTCACCCCCTCATCGGGTCGCATTGTAGCTACCCCCTCAACGGTCGCATTGTAGCCAAGACCTCAACGGGTCGCATTGTATTCACCCCCTCAATGGGTCGCATTGTAGTCACCCTCAACCGGTCGCATTGTAGGGTTCCCCCTCAACAGGTTGCATTGTAACCACCATCTCAACGGGTCACATTGTAGCCACACCCTCAAACGGTCGCATTGTTGTCAATGTACTCAACAGGTCGCCATTGTAGCCACCCCCCCCTCAATGGTTCACATTGTAGTCACCCACTCAACGGTCGCATTGTAGTCAGCCCCCTCAACGGTTCGCATTCTTGTCACCCCCTCAATGGAGAACATGTAGCCACCCCCTCAATGGGCCGCATTGTAGTCACCCCTTCAACGGGACGCATTGTAGCAACCCCTCAATGGGTCGCATTGTAGTCACCCGCTCAACGGGTCGCATGCTAGGCACCCACAGAACGGTTCGCATTGTAGAAACCCACTCAATGGGTCTCATTTTGGCAACAACCTCAACGGGTTGCATTGTAGCCACCACCTCAACGGTCGCATTGTACCATCACCTCACCGGGTCGCATTGTAGTCACCCTCTCAACGGATCGCATTATAATTACCCCCTTTTCGCTTGTGTCTCTTATGCTTTCGTGTTGAGTTGTTCTTCTCCTCCTTGTCCTTCCACCTTCCTCCGTTTCACAACCGTTTCCAGGCCTTAGACTCAGACACGTCCACCGCCTCCTCCTCTGTTCTTTAAGTTCTGTCCCGAAGGGTCCCCCTCATGGTTCTCTGTCTGGGGTTTGTCTTCTCCTTCGTCTCCCTTCAATCCTCTTTCCCATCCGTCTCTTCCCCGTCTCTTAGCTCTCCACGCCACTTGTCCGTACGGTCTGATGTCCATCACTCTTCCAGCGGCCATCGTGTTGTTTGCTCTCATTCTGCTTCTCCTGTTGAGATGCTTGAATCTGTGCCCAGTACATTGTTGCTAGAACACCTGTCTCTCTGAGTCAGAAGCGAAAGCCTGGCTACCTCTCCCTTCCTCCCCCCCCCCAGTGGGGTAGAGGGCGTTGTTCTCTTCCTCACCCCATACCTCAGACACTCTCACTCCATCCCTCCCGTTTCGGTGGTTGCGCCCCTGTTCCTGCTATGGAGGTTTCTTTGGCCCCCCCGCTTCTCTCTTGGTTCTTGCTTCTCTTAATCCAGGAGTGCACCTCTCTGAGGTGCACTCCCTGGATTCTGCCCCCTCCTCCTGCTGCTGTCGCTTGGACCCTCGGTTGTTCCCTCCCCCCTCCTTCTCCTCCTCCTCCTCCAGACCCTGCTCGTTCGCCTCTGGTCGGTCCTCCGGCTCCCTTCCCTTCATCCTTACTCAGTTTACCCATGCCCCTAACCCTGACTTCGCTGATCCTGAATCCTGCTCTTCTATAACGTGCTGTGTTCCTTTTTCCCCCTTATAATTCTCAGTGTCGTCTTTGTTGGTCCTTTTCTCCTTCTCGTCAATGTCGATTTTCACTGGAATATTCACGGATATTTCGCCAATTTCCATGAGCTCCAACATCTGATTTCGCAGTTTTCGCCCCATTGTGTCTATCTCCAGGAGCTGATGCTTGGTGCTAGTCTTGGTTGCTTCCGTGGCTATTCCTTCCTCCCCCACCCCGCGGGGCCCGTTCCTTTCCTGCTCTCTTGAGTCGTTCTGATGTTCCCTTCGTCCCTTACTTTTCCGTACCCTCTGCAATGATTTTCTGCATGTGTCTTTTGCGTAAATGGTACACGGGTTGTTCATTTACCTCCCCCCAAATGTCCCGCTTTCTCTCCGATCTTAAATACCTACTGGACTCCTTGCCGGAGCTGTCCTCTTGCTGGGTGATTTCAATTGTCGCCATACCCTATAGGGTGATGTCTGACAAACACCCGGGGTCGCCTTCTCGCACTGTTCATCCTCTCTTCTTCGGCTGTCTCTTGCTGAATTTGTTGAGCCACCAGAGCCCATTTGGACTGTTTACAACTCGCACCCTTTCTGTCTTGATCTTAGTGGTAACCGTGACTGGGTTCCCACCTTTTCTTCTGTTAGCCTCTGTTCTCAGCTTCCTCAATCTTCTCTTCGTAAACCTGTCCTGATCTCGTCCTTTAGATTTCTGCAATCATCTTCGACTTCCCTATAATGATCCCTATCTCTCTCTCTCTAAATGATCAGTCTGCCTGGCCTTCTGTGGTTCTATGGCGTCGGGCCCCGAAGGCATTCTTATGAGGAAGCTTCGCCATTTCCCTCTGTGCACGTCTCAGTATTTACTGAGTCTGTATAATCGGTTCTGGGAGTCGACGTCAGTCCCTGAGGACTGGCTCCATGCCATTGTCCTCCTTATTCGAAAACCAGGGTATCTTGGGACATCCCCTAAGGAATTCCGCCCTATGTCCTCACAAGTTGTGTCTGCATACTCTTTGAATGTATGGTTAACGTTTGTCTGATTTGGTTCTTAGAACACTAATCACCTCCTCTCCCCTTCTCAATATGGTTTTCGCAAGTGCCGCAGCACAACGGGTGTCCTGGTGAACTTGGAGGTTTGTATTCGTACTGCTTTTGCGGTGAAGACCTCCGTTGTTGCCGTCCGTTATGATCTGGAAAAGGCTTACGACACCACTTGGCGCCATCATATCCTGTCCCAACTTCATTCTTTTGACCTTCATGGTAATCTCCCTCTCTTTCTTCAAAGTTTTTTCTCTCGTCGTTTCTTTCGAGTGAGGCTTGGTATAACTCTTTCTGCCTCTTTTCAGCAATACGAGGGTGTGCCCCAAGGTGGTGTTCAGAGCACTACTCTTTGTCTGGTTGCCCTCAATGGTCTTCTTTCCTCTTTTTCCCTCTGGCGTTTCTTCTCCGCTCAATGTCGACGACCTTACTCTCTGCTGTCGGGGTGATGATTAGCCTCTCCTTCAACGGCGGCTTCAATTTGCGATTGATGCCATGCCGTCTTGGGCCATCGATCAATGGCTTCCGGTTCTCTATGTTTAAGACTTGTGGCTATGATTTTTACTCGGAAGTATGTCGTTCTTCGTCCCTCTTTGTCATTTTATGGTCAGCCCCTTGTGTACTAGGATTTCCGCTAAGCTTTCAGGGTTAATCTTTGACACGCGTTTGTCTTGGTCGGCCCGTATCTCTTACCTGCAAGTTGAATGCACTAAGGCCTTACCTCCTTCGACTATTGTCACATACTTCTTGGGAGCAGATAGGTGGACTCTCCTCGCTTTACATTCCCTCTCGTCCTGTTCTAAAGTCGATAATGGTTGCCCTGCTCACTCTTCTGCTTCACCTTCTATTCTTCGCCTTCTTGATGCTTTTCACCATACTGGGTTGTGCCTCAGCTACCTCTGGTGCGTTTTATTCGACTCTGGTCCTCAGCTCCTAAGTTGACACTGGTTCCTATCTCTCCTGGACCGCCGTGATCGCTATTGTTTTCGCTATCTTGTGCGGTCCTTGCAACATCCCTCCTCTCGTCTCTGTCGTACTTTAACTTTTAGACCTCTTGTGGTTCCTGTTCCTCTTCACCACCTCTCTCTTTTCTGTCCGGTTATCTCGCTACAGGATTATCTTTCAGTCGTATTTCTAATGTATCTCCTCGTGTTCTTCCTTCTTTTGCCCCCGTGGAAAGTCCCTCTTCGATGTTTTGTACATCCTTAACCCGCATCACTCTTTAGTGATGCGGGTTACTGCGTCACTAAATATAGTCTAATACTAACTAATAGTCTTTTACCTCTCATACAGTTCTGAAACGCCTTTTCCCTTGAGCACTTTTCTTCACACTCTCACTCGCTATTCTGCTTTCACCGATGGGTCTAAGTCTGCGGACGGTGTAGGTTACTTTGTTGTTTTTCCTGATTGCATTATATGTGTCGCATACCTCTGGAGGCTAGCATATTCACGACGGGAACCTTTATGCTATTCTCTATGCACATCGTCTCCTGCTTCTCGTTGTCATCTTCCTTTGGTAGTTGTCCTTGACTCTCATAGTGCCCTAATGGCTCTCGGGGTCCTTTACTCCGGTCCATCCAGTGGTTGTCGAGATTCAGCATTGGGCTGTTCGTATTCCAGTAAATTGAAGTTCAGTGAGTTTTGCGTGGGTTATCCAGCCAATTTGGTACTCGTTAACATGAAAGTGAGGATGCTTCCGCTAGGGAAGCTGTCCACTCTTGTTCCCACTCCCATAAAGGGTATTCCTTTTCTGTCTTTTACCCAGTTATTCATTCCTTCATCCTTACCCGTTGACGGGATTGTTTTTCTTCTGTTATTGGTAACAAACTGGCATACTCTTAAGAGTATGAGAAGATGGTAGAACGGCCTATTGACATAACCGAGTGTATGGGGGAATTGTAGTAAAATCCTGGTTTAGTGTCTGAGAGAGAGGCTGCAGGATGCAAGTAAATTCATTAGAATTTCTAGTTGCAACTCTTATACCATGTCTTAGCTCAGTCGATTTAGGCAGCCTCTGGGATGCTCTCGGACGCAGGTTCGATTCTTCGTCACGGACCTTGTGGATTTCATCATTTGATACATCATGCTATTGTGATTTCTGTATGTAACTGTTGTTATTGTTATAAAACAGCCTCCTGGTGCTTCAGAGCTCATTAACTGTTTAATAATTGTAAACAAAGCCGCCAAAGGTTGAGAAAAGATGTACAGGTTTGTAAGTGCTTGCGTAACTGCTTCGTGAATCAGGTCCTTGGAGAGCATTAGGTTCTTAAACAAACACCAACATGGGTTCTGGACAGGGAAATCATGCTTAACAAACCTTTTGGGATTCCATGAAAAAATAACAAGGATAAAGCAGAACAGAGAAGGCTGGGCAGACTGCATATTTTTAGACTGTCAAAAGGCCTTTGATACAGTACTGCACATGAGACTGCTATTCAAACTTGAGTGGCAGGCAGGAGTAAGCAGAAAGGCCTTAGCATGGGTAAGGAACTACCTAACAGGCAGGAGTCAGAGAGTAATGGTAAAGGGCGAGAAGTCGGACTGGCGAACAGTAACGAGTAGAGTACATCAAGGATCGGTGCTGGGACCAATCCTATTTCTAATTTACGTAAATGATATGTTTACAGGAGTGGAATCTTACATGTCAATGTTCGCGGATGACGAAAAATTAATGAGAAGAGTTGTGACAGATGAGGATTGTAGGATCCTCCAAGAGGACAAGGACAGGTTGCAGAGATGGTCAGAGAAATGGCTATTGGAGTTCAACATGAATAAATGTAAAGTTATGGAAATGGGATCAGGAAATAGGCGACCAAAGGGACAGTACACAATGAAGGGGCACTGCCTACCTGTAATGATTCGAGAAAGAGACCTGGGAGCGGACGTAACACCTAATCTAACTCCTGAGGCACATATAAATAGGATGATGACAGCAGCTTACTCTACAATGGCGAAAGTTAGAACTTCATTCGGAAACCAAAGTGAGGAGGCATTTAGGGCGCTTTACACTGCATATGTGAGACCAGTCTTAGAGTATGCTGCACCATCATGGAGTCCCCACCTGAAGAAACACATACGAAATCACAATAAAGTGATGCATCGAATGAACAAATCCACAAGGGCCGTGACGAGGATTCGAACCTGCGTCCGGGAGCATCCCAGGTGCTGCCTTAATCGACTGAGCTACGACATGGTTTAAAAGAGTTGAAACCGAAGCTCTACTAAACTTACTGAATCCTATAGCTTCTCAGAGAGACAAACCAGGGTTTTACACAACTTCTCCCATGCACTCGAGCTATGTCAATAGGCCGTTCTCCCTCTTCGCCCTTACACACTTAAATCACAATAACGTGATGCATCAAATGAACAAATCCACAAGGGCCGTGACAAACAATTCACATGAAGCCTTCAGAATATGTGCAATGTACCTAGGCATAAAAAAGGCTAAAAAAAAGAACCGTTACCAACATGAAGATGGTACCGTTACCACACTTTATGTAACAATAGAACCGTTACCAATGTAACGGTTCTATTGTTACATAAAGTATGGTGACGATAAACACAACCACTAAGAGAATATATATATACATTTGGTCGAGTATACAGAAGTATGCAGGGTGATACTTTGGCGAGCAATGGTGTGAGTTAAGCGCACTGAGAGTCGGTACAGTATCTCGCAAGTAGATGCTTCACGCAAGTACTACAAATACAAATAATCGCCAACAGAACCTAAACACATAACCTAACCTATGCCTAACTATAATATATTAGCACAATATGCTAATATATTATAATATTAATTTATATTTCAGAAAAGTTCCGTTTTGAATGAACATCATGTAAAAAATTATGAATGCGCCTGTGGGTCGACCGCTGGAAGTAATGAACTTGATTCGAGGATAGGTTGGATTATGTTCGTAGACGGAGTTGACGTCCATTTGTTCTCTAGGTTAAAGCTTGTTAACGGCTAAGCCTTGAGAGGAAGCCAGTCAGTGTGTTGCTGGAGTTAGTGTCTAGACACTGTTGTAATACTGTGGAGGACTGGCCCCGTGGAAAAGTGTACCTGTCACCATGAGTACCTCAGAAGGGCTCCCAGGGAAGGAGCACAAAGTGTTGTGCTAGTAGGAAGACTCGTCGTGATAGAAGATCGCAGAGGTTTTTGTGGTGTTGTGTGTGAAAGATAACAGCACGTAGGTTGTTATCTGCGGTGTATAGATATTGGTTTATATATCCTGTAAATAGTTACTTGAACATTTTATTGGCGTAAATGTGCTGATGGTTTTGTCAAGTGTTGTTTAACCCCCCCCCCCATTCCTTGTTTGGTTGTCTGTTACTACTGGGTTCGTGATAACTTCCAATCACTTGGGGTTGGATGTAACGCGATCAGAGGCCCTAAGGCACTATAGAAAAAGACCCAAAAAGAACCAAAGTTACTGGCTAGGTCTGTCCCTAACAGGGGATATCTTTTAGTTACCCGGTAACATAATATAAAACGTGTGATTTATTTTAGTTACTTGGGTCACCTATTATTTCACCGGAAATCGACTTGGGCAGCAGCCAAAGATATACCTTAAATAGCACACATATACATGGTCAGCGTCCCCGTATGAATACAAATTAAACATAATACATTTATACTCCATATTCCGCACAAACATGTATACCATAAACATTACGCGACCTTGGGTACCCACTAGCTGGGGTACTCAAGGTTGCTAAGGTTACTGAGGCTACATCTTCACTACACACCACCTTCATCACTGATCCATCTTCACGATATGCAGGTGGGTACAGTGATGACACTGTATCCACTGAATACGGATAGTGTCATCACAGTAACTATATTCACTACATTTATCACTATAAGCACCACCTTTATATACGACCTTCACCAGAGTAAAACTCTGTCGTACACACTATCTTCCTCACTCTATGAACACTACACACAACATTAACCACAGTAACCATATATAATATACACGACCTCCTTCAATGTAACCCTCTACACTACACTGCACTACACTACACGCAAACATTCTCGTAACTGAAAAAAATATCACTACACACTGTCATGTCTATTGTAATAATATTCGTTATATGATGTATTCATTAAATTAATGTAACCATTTTCACTACACAATGTTTTTTCACTGCTACTGGGTACCTCATCAACAACCATCATCATCACTACATACCATCTTTATTAAACACTTTCACCATTACTAATACCTTCATCAATACACAATCTTCACTGTACACGACCGTCATCAAAGTAATTAACTACAGTACTCATGACCATCATTACATTAACTATCTTCATTACACACCATCTCCCTTATTATAACTTAATATAATATAACTATTATCATGTAGGAGGGGATGATGACTAAATATCCTCCCTCCTAGATGATGACTAAATACTGGTAGCCCAGAGTCAAGGAAAACCTTACTGATATATTCTGTTTTCCCATACAAGTACCATATATGTGTGTGCACATAATGTACAGTAAACATTGTTACAATGTTGATATTCATGTGTTGTGTGGATGTTACAGTTTTTATTGTAAGTAGAGAAGATGGGTACAGTGAAAAAGACAGTGTGTAGTGAAGATGAGGATAGTTGTGTGCAGTTAAGTTACAATTATGGAGATGGTGAATAATGAAGATAGTTAATGTGATATACATGGAATTCACTAATAGAATTATCAGGGAAAGCGCCAAGCCATTACGACTATTTAGCACTTGGAAGGTGTCAGAATAAGGATTTGGGATGGGACGGGGTTATCTTGAGAGGTTATCTTGAGATGATTTCGGGGCTTTTTAGTGTCCCCGCGGCCCGGTCCTCGACCAGGCCTCCACCCCCAGGAAGCAGCCCGTGACAGCTGACTAACACCCAGGTACCTATTTTACTGCTAGGTAACAAGGGCATAGGGTGAAAGAAACTCTGCCATCGTTTCTCGCCGGCGCCTGGAATCGAACCCAGGACCACAGGATCACAAGTCCAGCGTGCTGTCCGCTCGGCCGGCCGGCTCTCTAAAGGAATGGGGTTAGGAATGTTGCCCAACTACTTGGACGGTCGAGGATTGAACACTGACGTGCATGAAGCGAGACTCTTAGTGAGGATGGAGTCTGGTATTTAGCGATGTTTGAACATGGTATCACGTGCCATTTCATGTAAGAGGCAGGCACGGGCATCGAACCCGACAAGACCATCACCCCCCAACAACTCCCAGTTACTCTTTCTTGTGGCGATGTTTGCTACCCACTTGTCGGGCCTCCGACTTTGGATAGACAAAAAAGAAAAATCTTCTTTCTAGACCTATATATTATTCGCTGACATAAATTTGAATTGAACTGCCATTTTGTGTGCCACCTTAACTGAAATAAATTAAAACGTTAATCACAAATAATATTTGTGATAATTATTATCCTTCCTTTTTAATTCTGGTTTAGTGTCATAAATATTAATTTCACATCTGCCAAAACAACAACCTGACAACCAACCAACTTGTGTAACTTACGAACACGAGACGACGAGCGTCAGCGGGAGAGTCGTCTAGGGCGTGTTGTTGGCTGGGGATCCCAGAGTGTAATGAGCGGACAGTGAAGGTGCAGCAGGTATTACCCCTCGGGACTGTTGGCCACGCCTCCCTGGCCGTCCAAGAGTTGGCCACGCCCCCTGGCCTCCCCAGAGTTGGTCACGCCCCCCCTGGCCTCCCCAGAGTTGGCCACGCCCCCCTGGCCTCCCCAGAGTTGGTCACACCTTCCTGGCCTCCCCAGAGTTGGTCACGCCCCCCCTGGCCTCCCCAGAGTTTGCCACGCCTCACCTGTGCTGAGCACTACGTCTCCTCCATTATGAGCGTGGTTCCTAATGTTACCCAACATCCTGCGTAACTTTATATATCAAAAGACCTCATGACAAAACGTTGTTAAACGTCTATCATATATACTGTATTAAATGCTGGCATAAATGCACCGATATATGTGTGTACTCACCTAGTTGTACTCACCTAGTTGTGCTTGCGGGGGTTGAGCTCTGGCTCTTTGGTCCCGCCTCTCAACCGTCAAGTGTGTGTGCGTGTGTGTTTGTGTTTTTTAGCGTGATATGTGCTCTGAGAGATACGTGCAATAACAATAACTCCACTACACTCCAGCAGTGACTACAGCAATAACTCCACTTTCTCTCCAGCAGTGAATACAGTATTAACTCCACTCCAACATTCCTTCCCCTCCGTCACATCACAAATACTTATCCTGACCCCTTCCAAGTGTTATATAGTCGTAATAGCTTGGTGCTTAACCCTGCTAATTCCCACCCTCTCTCCAACAGTGACTACTTCACTACACTCCAACAGTGACTACAACAATAACTCCACTACACTCGAACAGTGACTACAACAATAACTCCACTACACTCGAACAGTGACTACAACAATAACTCCACTACACTCCAACACTGACTACAACAATAACTCCACTACACTCCAACAGTGACTACAACAACAACTCCACTACACTCCAACAGTGACTACAACAATAACTCCACTACACTCCAACAGTGACTACAACAATGACTCCACTACACTCCAACAATGACTACAACAATAACTCCACTACACTCCAACAGTGACTACAACAATGACTCCACTACACTCCAACATTGACTACAACAATGACTCCACTACACTCCAACATTGACTACAACAATGACTCCACTACACTCCAACAATGACTACAACAATAACTCCACTACACTCCAACAGTGACTACAACAATGACTCCACTACACTCCAACATTGACTACAACAATGACTCCACTACACTCCAACAATGACTACAACAATAACTCCACTACACTCCAACAGTGACTACAACAATGACTCCACTACACTCCAACATTGACTACAACAATGACTCCACTACACTCCAACATTGACTACAACAATGACTCCACTACACTCCAACAATGACTACAACAATAACTCCACTACACTCCAACAGTGACTACAACAATGACTCCACTACACTCCAACAATGACTACAACAATAACTCCACTACACTCCAACAGTGACTACAACAATGACTCCACTACACTCCAACATTGACTACAACAATGACTCCACTACACTCCAACATTGACTACAACAATAACTCCACTACACTCCAACAGTGACTACAACAATGACTCCACTACACTCCAACAATGACTACAACAATAACTCCACTACACTCCAACAGTGACTACAACAATAACTCCACTACACTCCAACAGTGACTACAACAACAACTCCACTACACTCCAACACTGACTTCAGCAATAACTTTACTATAATCCAACAGTCCCAACCACTTGGGAAGGATGGCAAAGCAACGGTATCGCTTCATGCAGGTCGGCGTTCAGTCCCCGACCGTCCAAGTGGTTGGGCACCATTCCTTCCCCCACTCCGTCCTATGCCAAACCCTTATTCTGACCACTGTCAAGTGCTATATAATAGCAACGGCTTGGCGCTTTCCCCAGATAATTCCTTCTCTCCATCCATAGCGACTAGAGCAATAACTCATTGAACACCATCAGTGACTACAGCAATGACTCCACTGCACAGCATCAGTGGTTACGTCAATATATCCACTACACTCCAACAGTAACTACAGCAATAACTCCACTGCACTCCAATAGTGGCATCAGTAATAACT
>WNGS01155690.1:0-11259 GCA_020271785.1 Procambarus virginalis
CAATTCATGAGTCATATATTACAGATTTGCACTTATCCCACTTACATTTACCTACACATTTTACTATTGTCACACACCCATCTCCGCGTCACCTGTACACTATGCTATTTATGCTTTCTCTCCTAACATGTAAGGACGTTATTATGAAAGATGTACTGACAACCCATAGTGCATTGCACATTATCAATCATTCGACTGTTAACATTCCCTATATACCACGCAACGATCATTCTGCTATTCTTTCACCACACAGACATTTGGCGCCGTCTATCAGGGAAACTACTTCAGGAGATAAGACTTAAGGACATAACCATTATACACATTCTTCCTGCTCACTACGACTACATTATGTTTTCGTATTTAAATGCAACACTCGTGTAAACCTTATTCATTCACGAACCCCCTTCTCTCTATTGTGCCCTCTTCATATCTTGCCCAATCAAGTCCTTCCAGTTGTTCACGGTGTTGGTCACGTGATCCTTGTCGTCAACACTAATCTTTCTTGCACCACAGCCTCTGGTTCCGTTGTACGTCAAAGTCCGCTGCCTCTGGTTCCCTCTACCAATCAACCATGACCAGTACCATCATCTCGCCAATCTATAAAACAAACATTTATATATTTGTTTCCCCTTTGCACTAACAGTTTATATCTCAACCTACTCACCCCCCCCCCTTCCCGTTCATTATTCTACCATTCCTGAACCTATCTACTATAATGCATCACTTATGATTCACTTCTATTTACTCTACAAATACCACACCTTACCCTATTTTATATTTTTTTCTCATTACAGTAAATGATCACCTACAGTTTTTTTTGCTAACTTTTCCCATATACATTTTTTATTCCATACAATACCTAATTCATATATTACTTTCAGCTTCCCTACAACTATGTATTCATTTATGATTCACCAATTGCCAAATCATTTTTATACAACTATATATTTCACATTCGTTCATCACACATTTCGCCAACCTGTCCTCTTAAAAAGAACTTTGCTTTTGCCCGTTTGCCCAAATTTTGACGTAATTCGATAATGACACTGTTGTTGAAAAATATTACAATACGTTAAGGGTCCTCTGATAGGTTACGTGGACAGGATTCTCATTTTCAAACCGTTATGAAAAACGTTTATTTAACGTGTCCTCTATGAGGACAGTAACGACGCGCCTTTAGGCGAGTCCCCTCCCTCCCATTCTTTTTATTTTATATTATACATACTCAACTTTAAAAACCAATCTAAACAAACTGGATATCTATTAACCATCAAACTATATGCTCAACGACTCTCTGCACTACAATAAATATTAACAACAAAATATAACATACTTTCGTACCTTGTATGGAACAGAAAATAAAGACATCTTGAAATAAACAGACTCGCCTCAAGGTCACGGCCTCGTCCCTTACTCAAAACCGTGGCCTTGCTCCTCGTCTCCACTCCGTGCGGTTTCCCCAACAATTACATACTACTTCACTGTTCCGGCCAGCCCCAACCTCGCCACACGCTCACCTCCAGCAACGCCATAATATGCATCCACTTATCCTTGACAACATTTCCTATTATGGCCTACAACCATCTATGAACACTTCAATCAAAATTCCTTACATTTTCATTGCGAAATTATTTTCAACATTTCAACCTAACAATGTGGATATTAATTTCACATATGTCTACCAACTTTTAAGACCCTTATGAGGGAAAACTACAATACATAGCAAAACATATGTTCCAGCTCTGACGAGTGCTACTTTATTAACAAATACAATCAATCAAAGCCCAACCATGACACCCCCCCCCCCCCCTAACCACACAACACGATCTTTCCTACACATACAATTGCACTGCTAAACGACAGATTTTAAATTCTTGCCGTTTAGTCATCGCGCAAAATTACCATCCCCCCCCCCCCCCTCAGCGTCTCATTTCGTCTAGTACAGTTCTGGCTACCCAACATTAACTGCTCAATAACTACCTACCACTAGTAATACCTATATCACCACACATTAATCCCCAATGTTCCAGGGACACATCTCTTCCTAGTACACAAATCTCAATTAACACTACAAAATTAAATCTACACCAATATACTTACTCCAACAGCCCGTGGACCAATAGCTGAACCTCAACCCAAGGTTCAAAACCCACTTACATTTCCCCAGGACGAACAAACCGGACATATTTCACTTCTGCCTATACTACTATACAACACGAGCTATCCCTCATTACAATACACACACCGCCTTCACACCCCCGTGTACCGTCGCCACCCACCTACACATTAACAAATACTGCCACGAGCCTCACATCTGCAGTGCAAATTACTCGAACATTCCATCAATGTATCTACAATAAATCATCCTTAAACCTTCATTTTATGACCTCTTCCTCCTATGAGGTCACGCTTATTTCATCCAGTATCATTAACACTTTACCAATTGAATATTTATTTTGGTAAAGTAAATTGGTTTATTTTTAGTAGCAGCTCTACCTCAAACAACCTACAGGTAAATATATTTACGTCACTCTACGAGGACAGCAACGCCACGGATTTTCAACGTCCCCCCCCCCCCCCCCCTCTCCCGTCAAATTATGTACTGGTAACCAGACCACTTTAAAGTCGCCATTATATGTTTTTCTTTTTTTTTGGGGGGGGGGGGGGTGCAACAGCAATATCAACCAATTTTATTTCGACTACTATTATAAAACACTTTTACACTACTCATTCACAGGTTAACGCTGTTTCTTTTAAAAGCAAAACCCTCGCTATGAGGGCCCAGATATGGCTCTAGTAGTGGTCAAACTGCCACTTATTTCTGCACATCAATGTCCACCTCATACCAACCCCCCTCCAACTGCGTTATTCCACAACCCACAGACACTTATCTATTGCATGCCGCCAATTTACTGCCTTCATCCCTTGTTTTACATTTACATTTTTCACCTAACTTAATTACCAGTAACTCCCGTCCAACACGGCCTATTGTCATCACGTAAATTTACTTAGCTGCACCTCGAGTGGGTGACACTTCAATATACACGACTGCGTTACGCCCAGATACACTTGCCTTAGTGACCACCTTGTTATTAACTACTTTCTTTAACACATGTAAGGTACGGTTCAACAGTTAACGTCCCTCAAGTTTGTCAAGGATGACGTTAAATTATCAAATGCTTATATCCCCAAAAATAACTGACCATTTTATTTCCAACTCATTAATAAATCTTTCAGACCGTGCACACTAGCTTCCTGTCACATTCAACTTCAATGTTGTGCAAGTTGTTATAACTACTCTCGGCCGCCTCAATTTGGTTCTTTTTCAATGTCACGTTAACACCTTTACAGGGTAGTAAGGTGGGCGAACCTACAACCTATCCCCACGAAAATTCTACAAGACTACTCACACACTTACTGGCAAGTCTAAACTATCCGTGAAGTTGAAACGTCTCCTCGTCTTCTTCCACACAGCCCAGGGGTCCTGGCAATCTGTCAGGTATTACCTGCAACACGGCAACAGTTACCAGTCGCTACAAATATAAATTATAATTTATTCAATCATGCCTATACCATACCTTTATTTGGAACCTGTAGTTACTTTCAGTAAACTATTTTGATGTACCTGCTCATTTCAATTGCCATTTTTAAAGGCATACATCCAACCTGGATAATCAACGGCTTTTGGAGCTGTTACTTGTGGGGCTGACACCCTCTGAAGTGGTTAATAGTATTAGCTTATCTTGAGGTTTATCTTCAGATGATTTCGGGGCTTTTAGTGTCCCCGGTCCTCGACCAGGCCTCCACCCCCAGAAAGCATCCCATGACAGATGACTAACACCCAGGTACCTATTTTACTGCTAGGTAACAGGGTCATAGGGTGAAAAACTGCCCATTGTTTCTCGCCGGAGCTTGGGATCGAACCCAGGATCACAAGTCCAGCGTGCTGTCCGCTCGGCCGACCTGTTCCCTACCTGCTCAGTCGGACTACATATTTACTATGTGCTCGTCCAGTTTTAAGTTTAAAACATTAAAGAACCCCTAAAGACGATTTAAGACGTTAGTACGGTATCCTATTACCATGCCTCTAACTTAAACTAGGTCATAACTACTTGCCTTAAAACTCTTACCTCCATATCTGCAAAGTAGCTGGTTTAGCCCAACCAGGACATCTGTCGCCAGCTTCTGCTCGCCACTCACTTGAATCATCGCTCCACCACTCGTCCCATGACAACATTACCTCATTGACTAACAATAGCTCTGAAAATAAATTAATAACATTCACTACATATTTATGATATATATTTTAGTACTGATTTTGGGTCAGCAATAAAATATCTGCGTATATATATATCCTCCCCCAAGAGTGTATATACGGCAACTGTAAAATATTTATTTTTGACCCTATATATTGGCGTTTTGAAGGTGTACAAAGAGTGTAAGCTAGGGGGTGTGTCAGCCCTAGCGACCCCAAAGGGTAACGGGGTACCAGCTCAGAGTAACAACACGCCCTAACACTAACTTGTACACCATAACTATGCCAATACTAGGGTCAAAATAACGTTCCGTTGATCCTCACCCACCAAGTGGACTCAACAGCCAATCACGTTTCGACTTTTCATTTGACGTCACATTCTCGCAAGCTCTACTCTCATTGGTCGGCTCGACATAATTGGATACTCTGGTAATTCATGACAATTATTTATTGAAAATGAAATATATACACCCAAATGTATACCCAATGTATCTGAAACATACATATACCAAATGTATGAAAAACAAAAAAAATGTTTGACTTTACACTCACAAACGATGACTTTGGATTACTTATTATTAAATAACTATTATTATAATGATTCAATAATGAAAATACTTATTCAAGCTGTTTACTGTGAATACTGATTCATAGTACAGGATAGTATAGTACAGTACCGTACAGTACACTTCCGTACGCTACAATACTATACATTACAGTACTGTAGAGTACACTTCCGTACGATACAATACAGTACAGTACTATACATTACAATACAGTACCGTATACTACAGTACACTACACGGTACAGTATACTAGATGGTACAGTACAGTATACTACAGTACTGTACTCTACTGAACACTGCCGCACAGTATTGTATAGTGCAGTACAGTACACTACATTATTGCATAGTACAGTACAGTACCGTACATTGCAGTACAGAACCGTACAGGGCATGCCAGTACAGTACTTTATACTACACAAAGTACAGTACAGTATGGTACACACAACAGTATACAGTATGTACAGTATAATGGTGCAGTATAATGCAGTACAGTATAATACAGTACGGTACAGTGCAGTACAAAACACTACAGTACAATGCACTACAGAGGATAAACAGTACAGTACAATGCACTACAGAGCATAAACAGTACACTATAGGACACAACAGTACAGTACCGTACACTCACAGTTCGGTACTTGCCTTTCAAATATACCAACGCCATCACCATTATATTGTTTCTACTTAAATAACTGTTTCTTGAATATAACAAGGCGTAATAAGCACAAATTTCACGTAAGATGGGGAGGGAGGAGATTGCTGCAATGGCAATGTATGCCAACTGACGCTAGTATCACTAATGACCATTATAATTGGATTATTACCTTTCCAATCGGTCATTTCCCTCTCTAAACAACACCAATGTATATTTATATACGTGATTTAAGCCTTAGATGCACACTACCACTAGTAATAACGAATATTTAGCATGCAATCAATTTGTTTTTTACACATTTATGCAAAGTCATCAGTCATTTGGATTAATAAAGATATTGTGCGTTACACTTCCATCATTTGAACTCCTATGAGTCGTTTTTTAGAGAATGACGCTATATTATGCTGTGTTAAGCAAAGCTAAGTAACCTACGCTAGACTGGACTACGCTAGGGTAAGCTAGGTAAGGTTAGATACAGTACCGTAAAATACAGGGTACAATACAGTACATTGCAGTACAGAACATTATACTACACTAACCTACAATACAGTACAGTACCCTTCACAGGATACAATACAGTACATTTCAGTACAGGGTGCGGTACATTACAAAACAGTATACTAGAGTATAGTACAGCATAGTGCAGACCAGGGGCCGGATTCAGGAAGGTACTTACGAAGGTTTTTCCTCTTAGCTAAGAATGTTTTCCTTCTTAGCGCCTTCGTGGCGGCTACGTCGGTATTCAAGTAGCTACACTAAGTGGAAAACCTTCGTAAGTTCATTCCGGGATTTAAGTGTGGTTTCGACCACTCGTAGCTTTACGTAAACTGGATATAACTCAATTTTTCTCTACTATATAATACTGGGATACATTTTAAGATTTTGGAACATAAACAAAAGATTAAAAGATTTGAATCTAGTGAAGAGTCCTTCGTGTTAGTTATATATGCATTCTCTGCTTGAAACTTAAAGTACATATGTCTTTTATGATAGTAGAATTAGTTTTATAATAGCAAGATATTATTCCCGTAGTTATTAAGTAAATAAACACTGGTGAACATGAAATATGAGACAAGGTGATGAGCCCTACCTGATGGGATCAATTACTATCACCAAATGCCTCTGTTCACCTAGTAGTAAGGGTGTACCTTAGCTATACATACCCATTTCTAATTTATTTAGTTTGGTTTTATTTTGAAATTAAATCTGGGTGAGACAAAATAAAAATATGCTGCACAAATGATGTTAGGTAAGAAGGGTAAAAATGTCAACAACTTTATTCATTAAATACTTAAAGCTATAATTATGACTATATACACTATTAAAACAGAGAGAGAGGGAAGTAGGGGTCCAAGACCTCTTCCTGTTATACAATTTGGGTGTGGAACAAGTAATTATCAAAAGAAGGCTATGTAGCAGTAAGGCAGTGAGGTGAGGCAGCTACTTATTTGAGAAATGCTTATTTTATTTACCTTATAAGCTGAGGCAACTTATTTTATTTGAGGAATACTCACCTGATTCATCTACATTTAGCATGGAACAAATTTGTGTCCAAGACCTCTTTCTGTTACACAATTTGCCTGTGTGTAACAAAACTAGAAGTGCTCTACAAATCAAGGGACCCAGAATGTGGAATGACCTCCCGAATCATGTTAAAGGCTGTACCTCTCTCAACCAGTTTAAGAGTTAAACCAAGTACTGCCTAATTAACTCCATGTAACCTAACTTACCTCCTAAATGTTAACCCATGTCTTGCTATTTTTTAAACAACGCTGTTCACCAACATGTGCAATTGCTGATTTATGCTATGTTAACCCCCCTTTTGTTTTTTTATTCCTTCTTTCAACACAATTTATACCTAATCCCGATTACTATTAAGTTTTAGTCTAAGTGTTTTTTCCCCCACACCTTGCCTGAAATGCTATGATTATTAGTGCCTTTAGGTATTGTATGTACTAGCTCTGTCTATAAATCCAACATTATGTTTGTAAATCAACTGTATGCACTTTTCCTCAATAAAATGTATTTATTATTTATTTTTTAATCACTAAGTATTAAAAGAAGGCACCAAGCTGGGAAGGCTATGTAGCACCATTGTGTAACAATAAACCAAATATTTTTTAAACAAATAATGCACCTGTATGGTAAAACAAATCCTGTCAGCTGTACAAATATTGATGCAGTTATTTAAATGAAAAATATAATGAAAAAAATATTACTGGTTTATTTTTATCCTATCTTTTTGTACTGTACAGTATATCCAAGGAAGTGAAAAATTAAGACATAATGCACAATTTAATGAATGATTAGCATGGATTAGCAGTTCAAAAGAAATATGACTATTACATATCAACATGAGATCTTAATGATCCATGGTCAACATGATTTAATAAGGATAATACAGTACTGTATTTGTAATAATACAAACTATAATTTAAAATCTTTATTACTGATTTTTTTTTATTAAGAACATTAGGTATACACAGCAATGTGCTGCTACCCTATTCTATATGGAATATTACACAGTGTAGATACAAAACTAGCTATAAGTTTATCTAATACTCCCATCTCACAGGATGGTTAAACTTACTGTACATGGAATCAATTTAGAAAATACCAGCCTCAATACAAAAATAAATAAACTCTGACTAAACAACTCTTCTCAAGTTTCACAAGAGGTAAGCACTGAATCATGGAAACATTATATTATAATTACTCTTACCAGTTTCTACAAGACTCCTCTCAAACAATGTATTTTTAAACTTGTTTAGGTATACACAGCAATGTGCTGCTTCCCTATTCTGTATAAAGGACCACACAGTGTAGATCAAAAACCAGCTGCAAGCTCATCCAACATCATCACCTCACAGGATGGCCAGTCATACATGGAATTAGGAGAGAACAAAATACTTAATGCTGATCTATTAGCCTCCACTGGCAAAATCTGGGTGCACCACAAGAATATCTTCCAATATTCCTGAGTGTATGAAGTAATTACAGAGCTCAAAATACCTCATACCATTTGGTATGAAGTCACTGATAACAGGGCAATCACAGATATGGTGTTGGAGAGTATGTTCTCTCAAGTAGGACTGAAAACAGATGTTTTTTTCCACCAAGAGGGCTATAAACCCATGGAACCGCCTACCCGCTGAACCCGTAAATGCCAAATTCCAGCTCAAAAATATCATTAAGACAATTGGCGGGCCCTTTAACAAGCCGCCGGCTTTCTGTCCTCTTCGAGGCCACTACATAGTTAGTGGCCCTTGGGTAAATTCAGTAAATATATACAAGAATTGTCAGCGCATCTTCCGAGCAACAAGGACAGCTACACAGTATCTCTTAGAATTACGTAGGTAAACAACAAATGTAACATATTTGTTTACTACAATGTCGGTGCTGGCTGTAGAAGTTGAAAAAACATTGTTTTACTTCGAAATATACTATTTTATAAGAAAATTCGACGTAAATAGGAGGCAGTAGAGCTCCGATAATCCAGCGCTAAATCTTCAATATGAAGAATGTTGCTGCTCTCTGATTGGCCAAACGAAACACAGTAGTGACCTCTATCGGCACGCAGGTGAACCAACAAATTTCTTCCTAAGTGGACCTTATTGAATTGCACCTAAGCATCTTCTTAGGGCACACTTAGGAACCTTCGTAGCAAACCCACTTACGAAGAAATACACGGAGCTTCCTGAATCTAGGTCCAGTACAGTACAATACATTAAAGTGAAGTACAATGCAGAGTACAGTACAAAGTATTGTACTTTATTGTACAAGTACAATACAGTACAATACAAAGTATTGTACTGTATTGTACATACAAGTACAGTGGAAGATTTTCTACTGGAAATTCCCCTAAAAATCCTATTAGAAATTCCCCTAAAAATCCTATTAGAAATTACCCAAGAAATCCTACTAGAAAATCCCCTACAAATCCTACTAGAAATTACCATAGAAATCATACTAGAAATCCTTCAAATAAGTAAGTAATTATCAAAAGAAGGCACCAAACCGGGAAGGCTATGTAGCACCATCAAATGTGCGGGATAATCAGAGGGCGCTAAATATCACCAAGCCGCGACCCAAAGCGACACATGCCCGACTAGGTCCAGGAACAGTCACGAGGTACTGTCCAGCCACGACCCTCTTCCCAATGTCAGCCCAAGACATGTTACCTGGCCCCAGGACTATATGCAACTGAGTTTTCACTTGCATATAGTCCTGGGGACCATTCAGGCTCGTTCGCATTTGTGTTCCTCAGGTGTGCCCCAAAGAATGAGGTGATTTGATAAAATGCTATGCCCAAGAATACCATCCGAGTGCCGGCGGGGAAGTGGTTCAAATAGCTTCGACTATCACTTCCTTATGTCCGGTGGTGATGGTCAAGTGGATTAAGGCGTCCTGTACATACCAGTTGCCTTGCTCCTGGCAGTATGGGTTCAAATCACTTCTGGGATGAGAGTTTTCAGATATATATTATATATATATTATATATATGTATTATATATATATAGATCTCTTAGAACACTTTCCCACCAGGAGATTCGAACCCTAGCCAGCACAGATGCCTTACAGCAACTGGCATAACTGGTACGCCTTTAACTCAATGCACCACAACTCAAGACCCTTAAGAGATGGTAATTTCGGGGTATTTAAATCCCCCAAAGATCACCACCTCCCAAGGGCAACTAGAGCTAGTGAGGGATCACTCACTTATTACTGTGCACACAACTGTTGAAGATTACTAAAGGCTATTAACACTACTATGTTTGTGTATATTATTTAATGTGTTCTATTAAGTCTCCTGCTTCAGACTATCAAAACTACATTCAAAAATCCCAACTTGTACATTACAAATCAACTAATACAATAATGAAAATGTGATGCTGACAGTACACTCCTGTAATAATGGCACATATCTTCACTATCTCCTAAATGATAAATATTAAAGGAATACCTTTGACATGCAATTCCACAGCGAGCTCATAGGTCCCTTTACAAATCTATGCATAAGTAGCCAATGGTAAAACAAGAGCAGCCTGAGGGCAGTAATATCCCAGGAACATCAACTAAATTTCGGAGGCTTGACGCAAAGTGAAATTCACACCAGTTACTCCATCTATCATCATTCTATTATGCATGAAGAACCGCACGTCTATGGGGCATCCAATAATGTTAGCAGACTTCTAGATGTTACCACTGCTAGGCTTAGGCTCGGCTACAAGTACCTCTGGGAGTTTGTAACATCTGCTGATGTAGATTTGACTAAATGTAAACTCTGTCAGCAGAACTATTCGCATACTTTACGTCATTATATAATGGAATGTGAAAAAATTGCGGAATTTAGAGATAACACCATCAATAGTGTCCAAGAAATGTGTAAGTACTTCATTCACAATGATGTGCTGCCCGAAATTTTAGCGAAGTAGCCAAAATTTGCTTACTGTCGGTAATGCATGCACATGACTGTAAAGCTGCCGCCCAGTTGGGTGGGTGTGCAGCAAGACTAGTAACTGTGTGACTCACTATAGATGTAAAGTGCCTTGTATAGTGACTGTTGTGAGCCTCTTGTAGTGTCACTTGTGACACAAAGATTCTTGATGTGTGTATTTGTGTGGGGTGATTAGATATGTATGTGTATGTATATGTGTATATGTATATATATATGTACATGTATGGATGAGGGTGTGTACATGTGTATACCACATTGATAATTTTGTAACTAGCGTCAAACATTGTTATTTTGCTTAGCTAAACGAACTAGAGGGTTCAGTTCC
>WNGS01155695.1:0-12104 GCA_020271785.1 Procambarus virginalis
TACTCACCTAATTGTGCTTGCGGGGGTTGAGCTTTGGCTCTTTGGTCCTGCCTCTCAACGGTCAATCAACTGGTATACAGATTCCTGAGCCTACTGGGCTCTATCATGTCTACACTTGAAGCTGTGAATGGAGTCAGCCTCCACCACATCACTTCCTAATGCATTCCATTTGGCAACCACTCTGACACTAAAAAAAGTTCTTTCTAATATCTCTGTGGCTCATTTGGGCACTCAGTTTTCCACCTATGTCCCCTAGTGCGTGTGCCCCTTGTGTTAAATAGCCTGTCTTTATCAACACTGTCGATTCCCTGAGAATCTTGAATGTGGTGATCATGTCCCCCCAACTCTTCTGTCTTCCAACGAAGTGAGGTTTAATTCCCGTAGTCTCTCCTCGTAGCTCATACCTCTCAGCTCGGGTACTAGTCTGGTGGCAAACCTTTGAACCTTTTCCAGTTTAGTCTTATGCTTGACTAGATATGGACTCCATGCTGGAGCTGCATACTCCAGGATGGGTCTGACATATATGGTATATAATGTTCTGAAAGATTCCTTACACAAGTTTCTAATGGCCGTTGTTATGTTAACCAACCTGGCATATGCTACTGTGTTATCCTCTTGATATAAGCTTCAGGGACAGGTCCGGCATGATATCAACCCCCAGGTCTTTCCTCTCTCTTTTCTGTGTGTGTGTGTTGTGTTGTGTATTCACCTAGTTGTATTTGCGGGTGTTGAGCTTTGCTCTTTCGGCCCGCCTCTCAACCGTCAATCAACTGTTTACTAACAATTTTTTTTCACACCACACACACATACACACACACTCCAGGAAGCAGCCTGTGACAGCTGCCTAGCTCCCAGGTACCTATTTACTGCTAGGTAACAGGGGCATTCAGGATGAAGAAACTTTGCCCATTTGTTTCTGCCTCGTGCGGGAATCGAACCAGCGCGACAGAATTTCGAGTCCTGCGCGCAATCCACCAGACTACGAAGCCCCTATGTGTGTGTGTGTGTGTGTGTGTGTGTGTGTGTGTGTGTGTGTGTGTGTGTGTGTGTGTGTGTGTGTGTGTGTGTGTGTGTGTGTGTGCGTGTGTGTGTGTGTGTGTATGAAAAACAAATGACAGTTGAGTGGCGGGCCGAAAGAACTGAGCTCAATCCCCGTAAGGACAAATAGGTGAATACAACTAGGTGAATACACACAAACACACACACACACACACACACACTTGACCCCTTGACCCCCACCCCTCACCCCTGTATCCTCTGAGACCCCTGTTATCCACCTCACAAATCCTCACACCCATGAAACAGCTTCTCCCACCATCAGAACACTCACCAAGGAGTCGATATGAGAAGGGACAGAAGAAATTGAGCCTCAAGGCAATGCACACTAACATAGATGGAGTTACAAATAAACAAGTGAGCTTGGTGAATGGGTACTAGAAGAAAACCCAGACAAAATAGCACTCACAGAAACAAAGCTAACGAAAACCATAACAAATGCAGTGTTCCCAAAGGACTATTATGTTGTCAGGAAAGAGAAAGAAGGAAGAGGAGGTGGTGGTGTAGCTTTGCTGGTAAGAAAAGGCTGAAGTTTTGAGGAGATGGTTGTTCAGGGCTGTGAAGTTTTCAGTGACTACGTAACAGGTACCATAACAACTGGAGGACGAAAAATAATAATCGTAGTCATATACAAGCCACCACTAAATGACAGAAGACCCAGACAGGATTATGACAGAAACAACATGGCCACCATTTACATAATAGAAAAAGCCGCTTCTGTCACTAGCAGGAATGGATCTGGGCTACTAATCATGGGAGACTTCAACCACAGGAAGATAGATTGAGAGAACAGAGACCCACACGGAGGACCAGATATATGGAGAGCTAAGCTGCTGGACGCGGCAACAAGAAACTTTCTCCTCTATGTTATTAATTGTTCTGTTGTTATTAATATACCATGCTGGTTCTCTGGTTTTGGTTGAAGTTGCCGGTGTCAGTGGACCGCTTTGTGCTTTAGGCCTGGTGGAGCTTGGTCCACCAGGCTGTGGTTTGGAGTGGCCCGCAGACCCACATACAGTCTGCATATGATATACAGTCTGTTGATCAATTGAACTACAGTAGTTAGTTTTTATCACCCGAATGCACCAATATGTCTTCATTCTTCCCAGATGAAGGAACTAGGTAATGTTCATCATCTGAATGCACCATCTGAAGCTTTTCCACACTCATGATACATGGGAGGTTTATCAGCTGTATGCACCGTCCTGTGAGTTTTTATAAGTCACAAACAACTGAATCCCTTGCCACACTCAGGACAATCATGAGGTTTATCATCCGTGTGCACAATCATGTGACTTATTGTACTGGAACGTTTTCTGAATCTTTGGCCCGCATTCAGCACACTTGAAATGTTTAGCACCCATTTGTAGCGTCTTATGTGCATTTATTTATATATTTACTTATATATATATATATAACTGAAAACTCACACCCCAGAAGTGACTCGAACCCATACTCCTCAGTTGTATCTAGTCCTGGGGACCATTCAGGCTTGTTTGCATATATATATATATATATATATATATATATATATATATATATATATATATATATATATATATATATATATATGTATATATATATATATATATATATATATATATATATATATATATATATATATATATATATATATATATATATATACACACACACATACAAGATGGTACTTTGGGTTTATAAGAGTACATAGCATTAATATTTTTAAATTCTTGTAAAGCAATTAACACCCATGGGGCTTTGGGCAGGTCCTTAACCCTTAAGTTGCGCAACACATCATATGATGGGTTGAGTGACTTGCTATAAATTGTGTATCCCATCATATGATTTATTGGAATACTACGCAAGATTTAAACGGCCTGCGGATACACGGGGTTCACCTCACCTTCATCAGGGCTCTTGTAAACAGACGCCATTTTTTTTTAAATCGTGGGCCAAATTGTGAGGGTCCCGGGTGTGAGGGACTCAGTATTGAGTGAACCACCAAGCCTGACGCATGCAGCATGAGCTCACAGCACTGCTGTTCAGCTTGTGACCACAGCATCGCCTAAAAATGCCATAATATACATGTTCATGCTATTATTTAGCTTTGATATTATTACAGAAGACCCCTGACTGTAAAAATTACCAGGATTCTGATAATAGCAGGATTGTTGTGATAATTAGCGCTATAGTGGGAGGAGTAATCTTGGTGGGGAGGGAGGTAGCATTGTCTGCTGACTGTGTGACCACGATTTACTGTCTGGACTCACTATACCAGCTTAGTTGTTCGCTATGGTAAACAAAACATGCAGATACTTATGTATAATGTCTGTATATAAAAACAAAAAGAGTATGGTGGGAGGAGAATGGTGGCAAGACGGGTGAGGTGAGGTAGGGAGGGATGGCAGCCACTGCCACTCAGCATGCCAACTTAGTTGTTCGTTATGGTGAACACGAATATAGATACTTATATATAACGTCTGTATATAGTGAATAAAAGCAAAAACAGTATGGTGGGAGGAGAATGTGGGCGAGTGAAATGTTGAGGGAGCGTGTGGCTGGCTGGTGTGTGGCGGTCACTCCTCGTTGCTTTTTGACTCATAATACCAACTTAGTGGTTCGTTATGGTGAACAAAACATGCAGATACTTATATATAACCTGTGTAGATAGTGTAATAACCGACAAAGTATTTGTTCACTATTTGATGAACATAATAATTGAATCAACAATATGCTCACCATATTTTTGAGTACAGCGATGATTCACTCATTTTATTATATAAATATATCATACTACACACAATTGAATAATATTACAGCAAACAAAAAAATACAAAAAATCAGAGACATTGAAATAATTATGTAATTATCTCTTTGTGGGGCACTCTAGCCTGACAGCTGGGAGCAACAGACCATCTGGGACGAATGCTGAGTCAGCACCTGTTTTTTGCCAGACTTCCTCGCCCTATAGCGGGCAATATATGCCACTTACGATTTTTTTATTATTTTTCCCATGAACAGAGAAGACAAATTAACAGATTAAGAAGAAGAAGTAATTTTAAATTTTTTTTGGTATGCACCTGTGGGTGACAAATGATAATTAACCCTGAGTAACAGAAGGGTTAATTAACAAATAAATTTTAGTTGGCCCGGTTGGTCCGGCATTTCATTTAGAAAACAATCTAGTTTTCTCTTGAAGATGTCCATGGTTGTTCCGGCAATATTTCTTATACTAGCTGGGAGGATGTTGAACAACTCTGGACATCTGATGTTTATAGTATAAAATCTGCAATTTTGTTCAATAAAGTGATGATTGTCATAGATACTTGACAAGATGTTTAGTTTGGATCTAAACTAGGTTGCCTGTATAATGTTTGATTTCTTTATTTTTACTGCACCTTAGTATTTGGAAATTATCACTGTTAAACATACATCATGTTATTTTCTTCTGTCCAGTTAAAAACTTTATTAACATCTGCATGCAGTTTTTCAATTTCTTTAACAGAGGAAATTTTCATGGTTTGTCATAGAGGTCAAGTAACTGTGAGAGTCATGATCTTCCAGCTCTAAAATCTATCATGTACTATCAGCTATTGGGTTTGCCAAAATTACCAGGGTAGGTTAGGTTTGGTCATATTTCTACATTATTTTAACTCAAATTCTTCCTTTGCAAAGTCACTTTATTATTAATCCATTTTTCTGGGAGGGCTTTCCTTGGGGACACACTGGGCTGCTCTCCTGGAACATTTAAAACTTTTTGACCTATGTATTTAAAAGCAATTCAAAAGTTAGAAAGTGTATCATAGGCCCCTCACACAATGTTCTTAATATGATCCTCAGGTTATAGTTTTCTATCTAAAACCAACCCTAGATCTCTTTCTTGATCAGAATTCTTTATAGAGCTCTGTGGCTCGATCATAGAAACTGAGCAAATTCGTTACACTGGACCTTCCAGATCGAAGACCATACTGACAATCTGATATATCATTGAGTACGTCTGCATCTGAAATTGAGCAATACCAGGTTTATTATTTCTTTTTTTAAATTTTATACTTATAATCTTACCTTATTTCAGAGACCACGAGTAATCTGGGCTTCGAACTCAACAGAAAAGCCTTCCGTAGACCTACTTCTTTGCTACGTAATATACAAAATTAATTAAGTACTGATTTATTATGTGTTTATTGTTTATTTATTTATTTTTCTTTATATACATGAAGGTATGTTGGGGGAGAGTATAGAGACTTGAAGTTATACATTCTTGTAAAGCAACTAGCAATCATAGTGTTTCGGGCAGATCTAAGTATAGGCCAAGGAACTTACCATCTTTTTCATTTCTCATGTCTAACTGTAGCTGAATTGCATTTATTGATTTGCTCCCAAGTAAGATGTTATAGGTCCTTTCTATGTTTAGTGTGAGTTTGTTGGTTGACATTCATAAGTGGATTTTTTTTATTTATTGTTTACATCATTATTTAATATGAGTGGGTTGGGGTCTGAGTAGATGAGGTTAGTATCATCATTATCTCATATCTCAGTGATTATGTCGTAATGGTCAAGTAGCTGTGAGAGGCATGATCTTCCTGCTCTAAATCCATGTTGGCCTGGATTGTGGAGGTCATTGGTCTCCATAAAACTAGTAACCTGACTCCTGATCACTCTCAAATAATTTTATTATGTGGAATGTTAGTGCAACTGGTCTATAATTCTTTGCCAATGCTTTGCTACCTCCCTTATGTAAAGGTGCTATGTCTGCTGCTTTAAGAGCCTCTGGTATCTTCCCCGTGTCCAAGCTCTTCCTCCACACTATACTGAGTGCCTGTGCTACTGGCACTTTGCATTTCTTTAATAATATTGAATTCCATGAGTCTGGACCCGGGACTGAATGCATGGGCATATTGTCAATTTTCTCTTTCAAAATCCGTCACACTCGTGTTGATATCAGTTATATTTACAGGGGTTTGGATATCACCCATAAAGAGGTTGTCTGGATCCTCCACTTTCATGCTTTGTATCCGAGTGCTAAACATGTCCTCATACTGCTTTTTTAGGATTTCACTAATTTCTTTGTGATCCTCAGTATATGAACCTTCACTAGTACGAATAGGTCCAATACTGGCAGTGGTTTTTGCTTTTGATTTAGCATATGTGAAGAAATATTTTGGGTTTTTCTTTATTTCTTGAATTGCTTTCTGTTCTAGTTGCCTTTCTTCAATCTGATGTGAATGCTTCAGCCTCTGTTCGAGTTCTTCAATTTCCTGTTTAAATTATCCCTTCTCTGTATGGAAAGTTGTGTTTGCTTCAGCATTTCCGTTAACTTTGTTCTTCTTTTCTAGTGTCGTCTGCGTTCTCTTTCGACATTGGTCCTCTTTCTTGCTTTCCTCAAAGGAACATGTTTCAGACAGACTTCATAGGCTTCAGAAGTCAGTTTTTCTATTCCTTGTGTAGGATTTTTATTACCTAGAACATTTTCCCATTGAATGTTTGTAAGTTCGCTGTTTATTTTCTCCCAGTCTATCCTTGAATAGCCCTTCTCGCTTGTTGTTTCTCTTGGGCCTACTACCGTTATTGATGTTAGTTTGCACTTCAATGAGCTTGTGGTCCAAGTACGTTGTGTCTGAGACAGTAATATCTCTGATTAGCTTATCATTGTTCGTGAATATGAGGTCCAGCGTGTTCTCGTTCCTAGTCGGTTCTGTTATCTGCTGACTGAGCGAGAATTTGTCACAGAATCTCAGTAGTTCTCTGACCTGTGATTGGTTATTTCCATTTCCATTTTGGGTGTGTTGTTTTGGTAGTGATTCGTCCAGTTCTGGTAGTAGTGTGGTTGTTGTGTGGTGTAGTACTAGTGTGCATGTTAATGCCTTGTATTCCACTCGGTCCCCTATCATCCCGATTGTTTCATCCACAGGTACGTTGGTAAACAGTGTTTCTACGTCCAACGAGGCTCTTATCCCTGTGGCCCGTGTTCCCCGCAGTAAGTCAACAAATTCTGTCGGGGACTTCAGGCTGAAGGCGCAAGGGACATAAGGAGTCAGTAAGCCGTTGAGTTGTTTCGCCAGTCTGTACGTGGGTGTGGGTATCTGACTGATGATTGGCCGAAGTGGGTTTCCAGGCTTATGTGTCTTGACGTTTCCATACGCATATCCAGGTTTATATTCCCCAATAATCTTTGGCAGGTGGAGTCCGGATTTCTTGGCATTCACAGTTTCAATCAATTTGTTGACCTTTGCTTTCAATTCGGCTGTAGTGTCCTTCGTTACCCTTTGGAATTTAGTTTGGTCAGAGAGTATGAGGTTCATTTTCGCCAGATATTCGTCTTTCTTAAGGATGGCGTATATTGGCGACTTGTCGCCTATCCTGACAACTATCTCCTTGTTCTCACGAAGGCTCTTAGCTGCCGCTTTGAGCTCGGGGGTCAGTATGGTGCTTCTGTAGTTGCCTCGATTCTTTCCTCGTTCTGCAATAAGTTCTGCTTGTAAGGTGTCTTTGGTGGTGACCTTCTTTTGTGCTTCGAGGTCAAATATGTCGTCCAACAGGATCTCCAACTCCACTTTCCGGGCCAACTCACTTGGTCTGGATATAACGTGACAGTTTATACCCAGATTTAGGAGAGTGACTTGGTCCTCAGTGAGGTTGATTCCTGCAAGGTTCAGGAAGCCGTCTCTTGGTCGTGGAATTGCCATAGGTCCTCCATATAATGTTGTTAGTTTCTTGATTATCTTTGTTTCCGTGCTGAGGTGATGTCTGTCTGTGAGGATGTCGAGGTGTTGTTCGATGCGGGCACGGAAACTTTCGTCGATGTTGCTGTTTCTCCATTCGTTTGTAGCATGAAGTAGTTGCGTTTTGTTGTCTTTGATTTCATTTTCTGCCTTGTATATCTGATTACGAATCAGATCTTGGCGATATTTTATCGTGAAGGCTTGATTCCTTGCTGCTGGGTCGTGCGTTTAATATTAGTATATTTTGGTAGCAGTCTTTCCTGTAGACATATATTATTAAATATGACCAAAAAAGTAAGATTAATAATTCAAACACGAATTTTCTCGATTTTCCTTATGTTTCTTTTTACTGGTGATGGTAAATGAAAAATCAATTCTCCAAAGTTCTTTTTTATTTCTAGTCTGACGCGACACTTGAGCGCGTTTCTATTTAGTTTATTTCGTTTTTATTTCTTCTACGTTTGAAGCTATTTAGGTGGTTCAAATAGCTTCGGCTATCACCTCATTATGTCCGGTCGTGATGGTCAAGTGGTTTAAGGCGTCTTGTACATACCAGTTGCGTTGCTCCTGGGAGTATGGGTTCGAGTCACTTCTGGGGTGTGAGTTTTCATTCGCATATAGTCCTGGGGACCATTCAGGCTTGTTCGCATTTGTGTTCCTCACGTGTGCCCCAAAGAATGAGGTGATTTGGTAAAATGCTATGCCCAAGATAACCATCCGAGTGCCGGCAGTGAGGTGGTTCAAATAGCTTCGGCTATCACCTCATTATGTCCGGTCGTGATGGTCAAGTGGTTTAAGGCGTCTTGTACATACCAGTTGCGTTGCTCCTGGGAGTATGGGTTCGAGTCACTTCTGGGGTGTGAGATTTCATTCGCATATAGTCCTGGGGACCATTCAGGCTTGTTCGCATTTGTGTTCCTCACGTGTGCCCCAAAGAATGAGGTGATTTGGTAAAATGCTATGCCCAAGATAACCATCCGAGTGCCGGCGGTGAGGTGGTTCAAATAGCTTCAGCTATCACCTCATTATGTCCGGTCGTGATGGTCAAGTGGTTTAAGGCGTCTTGTACATACCAGTTGCGTTGCTCCTGGGAGTATGAGTTCGAGTCACTTCTAGGGTGTGAGTTTTCATTCGCATATAGCCCTGGGGACCATTCAGGCTTGTTCGCATATATATATATATATATATATATATATATATATATATATATATATAATATATATATAATATATATATAATATATATATATATATATATATATATATATATATTTCGTACCTAGTAGCCAGAACGCACTTCTGAGCCTACTATGCAAGGCCTAATAAGCCAAGTTTTCATGAATAAATTGTTTTTCGACTACCTAACCTACCTAACCTAACCTAACTTTTTCGGCTACCTAACCTAACCTAACCTATAAAGATAGGTTAGGTAGGGTTGGTTAGGTTCGGTCATATAACTACGATAATTTTAACTCCAATAAAAAAAATTGACCTCATACGTAATGAAATGGGTAGCTTTATCATTTCACAAGAAAAAATTAGAGAAAATATATTAATTCATGAAAACTTGGCTTATTAGGCAAATCGGGTCTTGCATAGTAGGCTGATAAGTGCGTTCTGGCTACTAGGTACGACATATATATATATATATATATATATATATATATATAATATATATATATATATATATATATATATATATATATATATATATATATATATAATATATATATATATATATATATATATATATATATATATTATATATATATATATATATATATATATATATATATATATTGGTATATTTTGGTAGCAGTCTTTCCTGTAGACATATATTATTAAATATGACCGAAAAAGTAAGATTAATAATTCTAACACGAATTTTCTCTATTTTCCTTATGTTTCTTTTTACTGGTGACGGTAAATGAAAAATCAATTCTCCAAAATTCATTTTTATTTCTAGTCTGACGCGACACTTGAGCGCGTTTCGTAAAACTTATTACATTTTCAAAGACTTTAGTTTACACACACACAAAACAACTATAACTGAACAGAGTTTAAACAGCTTTTCTTTTTTATACCTGCATTTGGGTGAGGTGACATGTTACAATGGTTTGGGGTGAGGTGAAAACAAACTTTCAACACAACACAGAACACGAAACAATGGGTATAAGCTAAAGGGAAGAATAGATCTGTAACTGCAGAAGGCCTATTGGCCCATATTTCTTGATGTTTCTATATTGAGTCTTGAAGTGGGTAGAATATAGTTGTGCGTTAATTGGCTGTTGATTGCTGGTGTTGACTTCTTGATGTGTAGTGCCTCGCAGATGTCAAGCCGCCTGTTGTCGCTGTATCTATCAATGATTTCTGTGTTGTTTGTTAAGATTTCTCTGGTGATGGTTTGGTTGTGGGAAGAGATTATATGTTCCTTGATAGAGCCCTGTTGCTTATGCATCGTTAATCGCCTGGAAAGAGATGTTGTTGTCTTGCCTATATATTGAGTTCTTTGGGGCTTACAGTCCCCAAGTGGGCATTTGAAGGCATAGACGACATTGGTCTCTTTCAAAGCGTTCTGCTTTGTGTCTGGAGAGTTTCTCATGAGTAGGTTGGCAGTTTTCTTGGTTTTATAGTAAATCGTCAATTGTATCTTCTGATTTTTGTCTGTAGGGATAACGTTTTTATTAACAATATCTTTCAGGACCCTTTCCTCCGTTTTATGAGCTGTGGAGAAGAAGTTCCTGTAAAATAGTCTAATAGGGGGTATAGGTGTTGTATTAGTTGTCTCTTCAGAGGTTGCATGGCGTTTCACTTTCATTCTTATGATGTCTTCAATGAAACCATTGGAGAAGCCGTTGTTGACTAGGACCTGCCTTACTCTACAGAGTTCTTCGTCGACTTGCTTCCATTCTGAGCTGTGGCTGAGAGCACGGTCGACATAAGCGTTAACAACATTCCTTTTGTACCTGTCTGGGCAGTCACTGTTGGCATTTAGGCACATTCCTATGTTTGTTTCCTTAGTGTAGACTGCAGTGTGGAAACCTCCGCTCCTTTCCATGACTGTTACATCTAGAAAGGGTAGCTTCCCATCCTTCTCCATCTCGTAAGTGAAACGCAACACAGAATTCTGCTCAAACGCCTCTTTCAGCTCCTGCAGATGTCTGACATCAGGTACCTGTGTAAAAATATCGTCAACATACCTGCAGTATATGGCCGGTTTCAAGTTCAAGTCGACTAAGACTTTTTTCTCGATAGTACCCATGTAGAAGTTCGCAAACAGGACACCTAGGGGAGAACCCATGGCGACCCCATCTACTTGCTTATACATGTGCCCATCCGGGCTCAAGAAGGGTGCCTCCTTAGTTCAAGCTTGGAGTAGTTTCCTCAGGATATTTTCTGGTATGTCAAGAGGAGTACAGGTCGGATCACGATACAGCCCTTGTAACACTCAGCAGACAGCCCTTGTAACACTAAGCAGGTTGCCCTTGCAACAATCAGCAGGCTGCCCTTGTAACGCACAGCAGGCAGCTCTTGTATCACTCAGTAGGCAAACCTTGCAACACTTAGCAGGCAGCCCTTGTAACACTAAGCAGGCAGCCCTTGCAACACTAAGCAGGCAGCCCTTGCAACATTTAGCAGGCAGCCCTTGCAACACTTAGCAGGCAGCCCTTGTAACACACAGCATGCAGCCCTTGTAACTCTAGGCAGACAGCTCTTGCAACACTCAGCAGGCTGCCCTCGAAACACACAGCAGGCAGCCCTTGCATTACTCAGCAGGCAGTTATTGCAACATTCAGCAGTCAGTACTTCCAACATCCAGCCGGCAGCCGTTGCAACACTCAGGCGGCAGCCCTTGCAACACTCAGCAGGCAGCCCTTACAACACTCAGTAGGCAGCCCTTGTAACACTCATCAGGCAGTTCTTGCAACACTCAGCAACATCCCTTGCAACACTCATCAGAGAGCCCTTGCAATACTCAGCAGGCAGCACTTACAACACACAGCAGGCAGCTCTTGTAACACTCAGCAGGCAGCCCTTGCAACACTCAGCAGGCAGCCCTTGCAACTCTCAGCAGGCACCCCTTGCAACGCCCAGCAGGCAGCCTTTGCAACACTCAGCAGGCAGCCCTTGCAACACTCAGCAGGCAGCCCTTGCAACTCTCAGCAGGCACCCCTTACAACACTCAGCAGGCATCCCTTGCAACACTCAGCAGGCAGCCCTTGCAACTCTCAGCAGGCAGCCCTCGCAACACTAAGCAGGCAGCTCTTGTATTACTCAGCAGGCTGCTCTTGTAACTCTCAGTACGCCGTCCTTGTAACACTCAGCAGGCAGCCCTTGTAACACA
>WNGS01155697.1:0-32630 GCA_020271785.1 Procambarus virginalis
TTAAGTATCACCCCCCCCCCCACCCCCGGGAAACGTATGTACCCCTTACGTCACGTAGGTAACCCCCCCCAAGTCCCGTAGGTACCAACAACGTCATGTAGACACCAACAACGTCATGTAGGTACCAACAACGTCATGTAGGTACCAACAACGTCATGTAGGTACCAACAACGTCATGTAGGTACCAACAACGTCATGTAGGTACAACAACGTCATATAGGTACCAACAACGTCATGTAGGTACCAACAACGTCATGTAGGTACCAATAACGTCATGTAGGTACCAACAACGTCATGTAGGTACCAACAACGTCATGTAGGTACCAACAACGTCTGTAGGTACCAACAACGTCAGTTTTGTACCAACAACGTCATATAGGTAACAACGTCATGTAGGACACCAACAACGTCATGTAGGCACCAACAACGTCATGTAGGTACAACAACGTAATGTAGGTACCAACAACGTCATGTAGACACCAACAACGTCATGTAGGCACCAACAACGTCATATAGGTACCCAACAACGTCATGTAGACACCAACAACGTCATGTAGGCACCAACAACGTCATGTAGGTACAACACGTCATGTAGACACCAACAACGTCATGTAGGCACCAACAACGTCATGTAGACACCAACAACGTCATGTAGACACAACAACGTCATATAGGTACCAACAACGTCATGTAGACACCAACAACGTCATGTAGGTACCAACAACGTCATGTAGACACCAACAACGTCATGTAGGCACCAACAACGTCATGTAGGTACCAACAACGTCATGTAGGCACCAACACGTCATGTAGACACCAACAACGTAATGTAGGTACCAACAACGTTATGTAGACAACAACAACGTCATGTAGACACAACAACGTCATGTAGACACCACAAACGTCATATAGGTACCAACAACGTTATGTAGACCAACAACGTCATGTAGACACCACAACGTAATGTAGGTACCAACAACGTCATGTAGACACCAACAACGTCATGTAGACACCAACAACGTCATGTAGACACCAACAACGTCATGTAGACACCAACAACGTCATGTAGACACCAACAACGTCATGTAGGCACCAACAACGTCATGTAGGCACCAACAACGTCATGTAGGTACCAACAACGTCATGTAGACACCAACAACGCATGTAGGCACCAACAACGTCATGTAGGTACCAACAACGTCATGTAGGTACCAACAACGTCATGTAGGCACCAACAACGTCATGTAGGTACCAACAACGTCATGTAGGTACCAACAACGTCATGTAGGTACCAACAACGTCATGTAGACACCAACAACGTCATGTAGAAACCAACAACGTCATGTAGGTACCAACAACGTCATATAGGTACCAACAACGTCATGTAGGTACCAACAACATCATGTAGGCACCAACAACGTCATGTAGGTACCAACAACGTCATGTAGACACCAACAACGTCATGTAGGTACCAACAACCTCATGTTGGCACCAACAACGTCATGTAGGTACCAACAACGTCATGTAGGTACCAACAACGTCATGTAGGTACCAACAACGTCATGTAGGCACCAATAACGTCATGTAGGTACCAACAACCTCATGGAGGCACCAACAACGTCATGTAGGTACCAACAACCTCATGTAGGCACCAACAACGTCATGTACGTACCAACAACCTCATGTAGACACCAACAACGTCATGTAGACACCAACAACGTCATGTAGACACCAACAACGTCATGTAGACACCAACAACGTCATGTAGACACCAACAACGTCATGTAGGCACCAACAACCTCATGTAGGCACCAACAACGTCATGTAGGTACCAACAACGTCATATAGGTACCAACAACGTCATGTAGGCACCAACAACCTCATGTAGGCACCAACAACGTCATGTAGGTACCAACAACCTCATGTAGACACCAACAACGTCATGTAGACACCAACAACGTCATGTAGACACCAACAACGTCATAGACACCAACAACGTCATGTAGACACCAACAACGTCATGTAGGCACCAACAACCTCATGTAGGCACAACAACGTCATGTAGGTACCAACAACGTCATATAGGTACCAACAACGTCATGTAGGTACCAACAACGTCATGTAGGCACCAACAACGTCATGTAGGTACCAACAACGTCATGTAGGCACCAACAACGTCATGTAGACACCAACAACGTCATGTAGACACCAACAACGTCATGTAGACACCAACAACGTCATGTAGACACCAACAACGTCATGTAGGTACCAACAACGTCATGTAGGCACCAACAACGTCATGTAGGTACCAACAACGTCATGTAGACACCAACAACGTCATGTAGACACCAACAACGTCATGTAGACACCAACAACGTCATGTAGACACCAACAACGTCATGAAGGTACCAACAACCTCATGTAGACACCAACAACGTCATGTAAGTACCAACATCATCATGTAGATACCTACATGATACCTATGTCGTTCAAATAGCTTAGGCTATCACTTCCTTATGTCCGGTCGTGATGGTCAGGCGGATTAAGGTGTCCTGTAGTTACCAGTTGCGTTGCTCCTGGGAGTATGGGTTCGAGTCACTTCTTGGGTGTGAGTTTTCATTCGCATATAGTCCTGGGGACCATTCAGGCTTGTTTGCATATATATATATATATATATATATATATATATATATATATATATATATATATATATATATATATATATATTTTGTGACGGTGTTCCCCCCCTTCTAATTCTCCCAAGCCTGCTGTAAGAGTCATGTCCACTATTCTCGAGCGTTCTCTACATTGCAGGCATCAATTGAACATATGTGGGAGAGAACAGTTTTCTCGAAGAGCCGAGAAATTTGTGAAATAAGAAATTTTGGCCTGTGGGATAGGCCCTTTAGGGAGCCAATATGGCGCTGGCGAGTCTGTTCTCCCGCCAAAACTGTGTGACGTCAGTGGCGCCAGATTGGTCACCGTCAGCGACATGGCACTGGGAGCCAATGAAAACCAACTTTGGGAAAAGTGACGTCACATAGGCATGGGGGTCCGGCCGTGTTGGCGCCGTGGCGAGATCAGTCTTTCACGACACGTCCGAGAGGTAGGACGCGCGATCGGTCATCCTGTCAGAGTGACGGATTTACCGAACTCCGGTGGATGTAAGCGTCTCCAGTTGTTGGCACGCACTCTGTGAGGTCTTCCTGCAACCCAGATGTGGCTCAGATAAGGAATTGACAGAATATTGAGCAACAAGTGCTCAGGGACAGGTGCGTTGCAAGAAGTGGGCCGGGCATCGACGTGTGTCGTCATTGGCGGTTCACCAGTATAAGAGACAGCTTAGTGGCCGGGCCAACCCACCGTGAGTGAACCGAGTTGACTACCTTGTCAACCAGGTTGAACGTGTGATCGACGATCCTGTCAAGTTTGACAGTAACCCCACCTTCGTGGAACCCTACGAGTCAACAGTTGGATGCAAGCACGTCGAGAAGTCTTCCCAAATACCTAGCGATATATCTAGACGACGAGGGAATTGACAGTGTTGTGAGCTTCAAGTGCTCTGAAGTCGGGTGCTGTGCGTGTGGAGCTTAAGCAGTATCGTCTGGGACGGCTGATAACTTCACAGTGACTTCGTAGTGGTGAGAGGCAGTTCCTCTGGGAGTACAGTGACAAGAACTAATTGGGAAACGTGCGACGACCGCCGAGACGTAGGCTGGCTGCCGTAGTTGGGAGGAAAGTTGACGGCCAGGAGACCGACTTCAACCCTGCGACGTACTGTAGAGGAAGGAGCACGGACCTGCTGTGTACAGAAGCGGCGAGACGCGACATCCTAAGGCGTGGGCTTGTGTTTCTGGATGGTGAACGAGGCGAGAGCCTGGACCAGGAGCTACAACCCAACTGTCATCCTAGGATAGGTGAAGTAGGTGTTTACAGTTACCCTCCCATTTCCCCTTTAGTTAGCTATATATTTTCTTGTCAGGATATTTTATATGTCGTGAGCAAGTCTCACTTGAGTCTAAGTCACAGAGAGCACAGTGTGTGGTGAGGCTACCCAGAGCGCTCACAGTATCAGTTTACATATATATCTATGTGTGGGTGTGTGCAAGCACCAAGATTCATCAAGAATTTACTGTGACTATTATTAATTTCCTGTGATTATTATTATTATATATATTGGTAGTAAACCAGATATTGGTGTTAGGCTATGAGCCTAATCTATTGATATAAATGCCTGTGTTGATCTCTATAATCTATTGATATAAATGCCTGTGGATTGATCTCTAAATCTATTGATATAAATGCCTGTGTTGATCTCTATAATCTATTGATATAAATGCCTGTGTGTTGATCTCTATGATCTATTGATATAAATGCCTGTGTATTGATCTTCATGATTTATATATATATATGCCTGAAATTTGATTACTGATTTATATATGACATGACTGTGTACTGAATAATATCATATACGTGAAGTGATTGCCAGTGATATCTCTGTGAGAGAAAGTATAGATATAAAGAAAAGTTCAGTGATCAAGCGAGTGCATTCACAGTAAATATTATTAAGAATAGAGTAATCTTTTGGTACGGTGAAAAGTCACTGTGAGAGTATTGTGAATAAGATGTTGATCGTGAGGCCAGTGAAATCATAAGTAAGCCATGTGAATGTTGAATAGTGTTTTGGAAAAAGTTAAATAAACGGGGATCGTGACAGAATTAGAAAACAAGTACTAGTGTTCCCACGATCGCGAGGGTCCCGGTCAGCTGAGATCTGACAGGTGACGCGTGGCGCTGCCGATGTTGCCATATCGGTGCGCTTCAGATTATTCTGCTATGAATTGAGCAGTTGTCATATATTATTCCTGATACATTGATGCATATATATTTCTCGTTGTCTTTTAAGTAAAATACCAAAACTCTTTGGTGTTTGATATCATCCCCTCCATTTATCTTGTGACCGTGTAATGAAGTAAAGCAGAGTGACCTGCCTGATACCATATTACTGGAATTTGCTCTTGCCACAATTACACCTGACCACTGCAGTGTTACTGGACACCTAAAAACACCAGTTGGCGACCTTGAAGGCTGTGTAAGAGTTCGGTGTCGGGGCGGGCCACAGATTGAGGGAACGATCTGTGCCCCCACTCATCTTGCAATTTAAAGGCCGGTTGTGAGACCGACTGGGGTACTCTCCGAGGCGAGCAGTGGAGCCTAGAGGATCGAGGGAAGACCCGCCGAACGACGGTGAGTAAGGGTTATTGTCGGAGCAACCACCTGGAAAGGAGATCCAGTCTACCTTTGCTTTAACCCTTCACTAACGAGAACACCGTGAAACCCCGACATTGGCGACCTTGCCAGGATAACGAGCAAGATCAAGGTGGTAATTGTGGTATTAAATATCAGGCCTAAGTTTTCACTCATTGTCACAAGATGGAGGGTGATAAAGTAGCCAGGTTTATAGACACGAGAGACGAGCAAGTACTGGAGGAGTGCACCAAGGCACAGCTGCAGACGATCGCCGACCACTTTGGGATCAAGTTGAGAGCTTCCAAAGTGGGAGAAAGAAGACTTGAGATCATGGCACAGCTCAAGGCACGTGATGAAGCCTTAGGAGAGGAGCGGCCACAGACACCTGCCAGTGGAGGAGAGAACCTGAGTACCGGTGGCAGCAGCCGGGGATCCAGTGGCAGTAGGCGCAGTGTCAAGCTAGAAATAATGAAGATGCAGATAGAAGCACAGCTGCGGAAGAGAGCGAACAAGAAGCACAGCTGCGCAGAGAAGAAAGAGAAGCACAGCTGAGGCGCGAGGAAGCAGAGAGAGAAGCACAGCTGCGCAGAGAAGAAGAGAGCACAGCAGCGCGAGAAGAACGAGAGGCACAGCAGCAACGAGAAGAACGAGAGGCACAGCAGCAACGAGAAGAACGAGAGGCACAGCAGCAACGAGAAGAACGAGAGGCACAGCTGAAGGAGCGCGAAATAGAAGCTAGGACGAAGCTGCAGGAGGTTGAAGCGAACAAGGAGATTGAGCTGAAGCGAGCTGAGCTAGGACTAGTTCCAACTGCCCCACCACAACAGCAGGAAGACCGCCGAGTGAGAGAGAGGGATTTGCCCGTCTTCGTGCCTAATGAGGCTGAGGGCTTCTTCGAGCATTTCGAAAGGGTCGCTACGTTGAAGAAGTGGCCGAGGGCAGAGTGGGCGGAGCTAGTTCAGGGAAGGCTCACTGGTGAAGCTCGTGAAGCTTACAACATGCTCGATCTCCAGGAATGTACCAACTATGATGCAGTAAAACGGGCCGTGCTCCATTCGTTCAAGCTGACGCCGGAGTGCTATAGGAAAAGGTTTAGAGAATGTACCCGATCGCCAGGAAAATCGTATGCGGAGACGGCGAGGGACATGGAAAGGAAATTCTTGAAATGGCTGGAGTCAGAAGGAGCAAGATCGGCTGAACAGATCAAGAGGCTAATGGTCATGGAAAAGTTCATGTCCGTGCTCTCTCCCGAGATTAGGGTGAGAGTAAAGGAAGCGGACATCAAGGACCCGAGAGCCGCAGCCGATCGAGCAGACATGCTAGAGGAAGCTTTACGTCCATGTCGAGAGGGACAGCACCGACCGCCCGCATTCTCCAGTTATGGGAGGAATAATAGAAGGTCGGACGGTTGGAGGACAGGACCGAGTTATCCTAAGTCCTACCCCTCAAGTGGAGACAGCAGAGGACAGAAGAGTGCTGTGGAACCGCCGAAGAAGTCACCGAGGGAGAGCTCAAGAGATCTTGTTATCGTCACGGCCGGAGAGCTGAGCATGAGTCTTTGGAAGGCGCAAGAGAAGTCCGCGGAAGAAGAAGGATCCGCTGTTTCAACTGCGGGTTAATAGGACACATGGCGCGCGAATGCAGACGTCCTAAGCAGCGGGGTTACGTTGCTTTTGTACGGGTAGAGGACCAGTTAGCCGAAGGAGTGCGGGATGGACCCGTACGTAGGAAGAAGGAGGCTAACCCATTCGTGCGTGAGGGAACTGTAAGGGTGGGGGACGCAGACCCCATCCCGGTAATGATGCTGAGAGATACTGGGGCGGAATTTACCCTGGTGAGCAGAACCCTTTTCCCTGAGTGTCACGAGAATACCTGTGTAGGTGAGGCAAGTGTGACCACTGTGGGAGGCCCAGTGCAGATGCCCCTACACCAGGTAACCCTGAGTTCGGTTTATGGATGCCAAACCCTAGTAGTGGGGGTCTGTGCGACGATGCCCACGAGGGAGGCACAGGTCATTTTGGGAAATGACGCATGTGGAGGACGTGTCCTACCGAACCTCGTGAAGGACGAGGAGTGCTTGGAGCACTAGAGAAGAAAGGCGAAGTGTTCGACGCCTGTGGGGACGAGAAAGGAATCGCCATGGAGGCGTTCCCTGTCTGTGCTATGATTCCGAGGCAGTGCGACGGACGAGGAGGACGTGGATCTGATAAGGCCGACGAGGAGACGACCGACGGCCTGGGAAATGATCACCTCGTCATGGAACCCGGAGAGCGAGTGGAGGGCGAAGGCAGCCCAGATGGTGAGGTACAGGTGACCCTCACCGGTTCTCCTGGGGTGGACCGCACTCGTCTCGAGGAGGTGCAGCAGGCAGAATCCCCAAGTTGATTTGTAAGGCCAAAGGAGGACGTATTGGTCCCGAGAAAGCTACTCACTTTAACAGGCAAGAAGGCATATTAATAAGACAGTGTAAACCTGTAAGGATGGAGGTCGGAAAAGCCTCTCCAGGTACGAGAGACCAAGTAGCGTTGCCAGCCAAGTGCAGAGCGGCAGTGTTGAGTCCGTTGCACGCTGTTGACTCTGCGGGTCACCTAGGGGTGACCACGATGCGACGTTCAACGTCGAGAGAAGTGGCTGGGCAACTACAACATCTTTTCTCTTGGGTGAGGAGGCCCAGGGAAAATCAGGCTGACAGTGGAAATATATTCCGGTCTGAGTGTGTCAGACGAACAGTGATAAATTGGGGAGTGATGCAGATTCGGTCGTCGCCCTACCGATCGCAGTCGAAGGGGGCGGCCGGAAGATTCCACTCCACCTCAGAGACAACTCTGAGAATGTTCTGCGTAGAGCAGGAAGACGAGTGGGAAGAGACAGCGGGCCCTGTTTTGTTGGCCATTTGCAAAGCAGTGGCAGAACCGTTAAACTTCTCACAGTTCCAGCTGGTGAACGGACGTGAGGTGCGGAGCCCTCGGTCCGTAATAGGTAAGCAGTGGACGCCCAGGATGACCTTGAAGACGGTCTGCAGACACATGAGGAGTGTCACACATTGGCGGCTGCAATACTGGCTGGAAGCCAAGATTTTCAGTGGAAAGGACAACGTAGTCGCAGATGCGTTGTCCCGCATGCACTAACCAGACATGACTCTTATTTTAAGGGGAGGGGTATGTGACGGTGTTCCCCCCCTTCTAATTCTCCCACGCCTGCTGTAAGAGTCATGTCCACTATTCCCGAGCGTTCTCTACATTGCAGGCATCAATTGAACATATGTGGGAGAGAACAGTATTCTCGATGAGCCGAGAAATTTGCGAAATAAGAACATTTTGGCCTGTGGGATAGGCCCTTTAGGGAGCCAATATGGCGCTGGCGAGTCTGTTCTCCCGCCAAAACTGTGTGACGTCAGTGGCGCCAGATTGGTCACCGTCAGCGACGTGGCACTGGGAGCCAATGAAAACCAACTTTGGGAAAAGTGACGTCACATAGGCATGGGGGTCCGGCCGTGTTGGCGCCGTGGCGATATCAGTCTTTCACGACACGTCCGAGAGGTAGGACGCGCGATCGGTCATCCTGTCAGAGTGACGGATTTACCGAACTCCGGTGGATGTAAGCGTCTCCAGTTGTTGGCACGCACTCTGTGAGGTCTTCCTGCAACCCAGATGTGGCTCAGATAAGGAATTGACAGAATATTGAGCAACAAGTGCTCAGGGACAGGTGCGTTGCAAGAAGTGGGCCGGGCATCGACGTGTGTCGTCGTTGGCAGTTCACCAGTATAAGAGACAGCTTAGTGGCCGGGCCAACCCACCGTGAGTGAACCGGGTTGACCAGCCTTGTCAACCAGGTTGAACGTGTGATCGACGATCCTGTCAAGTTTGACAGTAACCCCACCTTCGTGGAACCCTACGAGTCAACAGTTGGATGCAAGCACGTCGAGAAGTCTTCCCAAATACCTAGCGATATATCTAGACGACGAGGGAATTGACAGTGAAGTGAGCTTCAAGTGCTCTGAAGTCGGGTGCTGTGCGTGTGGAGCTTAAGCAGTATCGTCTGGGACGGCTGATAACTTCACAGTGACTTCGTAGTGGTGAGAGGCAGTTCCTCTGGGAGTACAGTGACAAGAACTAATTGGGAAACGTGCGACGACCGCCGAGACGTAGGCTGGCTGCCGTAGTTGGGAGGAAAGTTGACGGCCAGGAGACCGACTTCAACCCTGCGACGTACTGTAGAGGAAGGAGCACGGACCTGCTGTGTACAGAAGCGGCGAGACGCGACATCCTAAGGCGTGGGCTTGTGTTTCTGGATGGTGAACGAGGCGAGAGCCTGGACCAGGAGCTACAACCCAACTGTCATCCTAGGATAGGTGAAGTAGGTGTTTACAGTTACCCTCCCATTTCCCCTTTAGTTAGCTATATATATTCTTGTCAGGATATTTTATATGTCGTGAGCAAGTCTCACCTGAGTTTAAGTCACAGAGAGCACAGTATGTGGTGAGGCTGCCCAGAGCGCTCACAGTATCAGTTTACATATATATATATGTGTGGGTGTGTGCAAGCACCAAGATTCATCAGAGAATTTACTGTGACTATTATTAATTTCCAGTGAGTATTATTATTATTATATATATTGGTAGTAAACCAGAGATCTGTGTGTTGATCTCTATGATCTATTGATATAAATGCCTGTGTGTTGATCTCTATAATCTATTGATATACATGCCTGGGGATTGATCTCTATAATCTATTGATATAAATGCCTGTGGATTTGATCTCTATAATCTATTGATATAAGTGCCCGTGTGTTGATCTCTATAATCTATTGATATAAATGCCTGTGTATTGATCTTCATGATTTATATATATATATATGCCTGAAATTTGATTACTGATTTATATATGACATGACTGTGTACTGAATAATATCATATACGTGAAGTGATTGCCAGTGATATCTCTGTGAGAGAAAGTATAGATATAAAGAAAAGTTCAGTGATCAAGCGAGTGCATTCACAGTAAATATTATTAAGAATAGAGTAATCTTTTGGTACGGTGGAAAGTCACTGTGAGAGTATTGTGAATAAGATGTTGATCGTGAGGCCAGTGAAATCATAAGTAAGCCATGTGAATGTTGAATACAGTGTTTTGGAAAAAGTTAAATAAACGGGGATCGTGATAGAATTAGAAAACAAGTACTAGTCTTTCTCACGGTCGCGAGGGCCCCGGTCAGCTGAGATCTGACAGGTGACGCGTGGCGCTGCCGGATGTTGCCATATCGGTGCGCTTCAGATTATTCTGCTATAAATTGAGCAGTTGTCATATATTATTCCTGATACATTGATGCATATATATATTTCTCGTTGTCTTTTAAGTAAAATACCAAAACTCTTTGGTGTTTGATATCATCCCCTCCATTTATCTTGTGACAGTGTAATGAAGTAAAGCAGAATGACCTGCCTGATACCATATTACTGGAATTCGCTCTTACCACAATTACCACAATTACACCTCACCACTGCAGTGTTACTGGCCACCTAAAAACACCAGTTGGCGACCTTAAAGGCTGTGAAAGAGTTCGGTGTCGGGGCGGGCTACAGATTGAGGGAACGATCTGTGCCCCCACTCATCTTGCAATTTAAAGGCCGGTTGTGAGACCGACTGGGGTACTCTCCCAGGCAAGCAGTGGAGCCTAGAGGATCGAGGGAAGACCCGCCGAACGACGGTGAGTAAGGGTTATTGTCGGAGCAACCACCTGGAAGGGAGATCCGGTCTACCTTTGCTTTAACCCTTCACTAACGAGAACACCGTGAAACCCCGACAATATATGTGTATGTATATATATATATATATATATATATATATATATATATATATATATATATATATATGTCGTACCTAGTAGCCAGAACGCACTTCTCAGCCTACTATGCAATGCCCGATTTGCCTAATAAGCCAAGTTTTCATGAATTAATTGTTTTTCGACTACCTAACCTACCTAACCTAACCTAACCTAATTTTTTCGGCTACCTAACCTAACCTAACCTATAAAGATAGGTTAGGTTATGTTAGGTAGGGTTGGTTAGGTTCGGTCATATATCTACGTTAATTTTAACTCCAATAAAAAAAAATTGACCTCATACATAATGAAATGGGTAGCTTTATCATTTCATAAGAAAAAAATTAGAGAAAATATATTAATTCATGAAAACTTGGCTTATTAGGCAAATCGGGCCTTGCATATTAGGCTGAGAAGTGCATTCTGGCTACTAGGTACGACATATGTATGTATGTATGTATGTGTTGGGAGAACCTGACTCCAATAACTAATAACTTGTTTTGGGCTCTGAGACCCAGTAACTAATAATTAAATAAATATATATATATACTTCGATAGCTATGAAGGACCACCACCTTTTGAGAAAAAGTGGAAAACAAAGAGACAATGGAAAAAACTGATCCTAGGAACTATTGTCCTATGGATCTTGGTAAAACTGTAATGCTTATATGAATGGAGTCAAATTAACTACACAAAATTGGGGGGTTACATGCTAAAAGATTAATACATCCCTAGCATTATTCTGGTGCTGGTTCTTCACCAGAGTAAATCAAATGTAAGTCAATAACTGTAGAATATATAATATTGAAGGAGGTAAATGCACCTCAATATACTACTGAAATGTTGAACAACATCAGTAAATCAAAGGGTTAGTATAATTGATCTCTTTAGGAGATCACTACTGTAACTATGAAGTTAATGCTACTGATGGAAAAATGGACAGCTTAGCTGTGAATCTAGAAGTAATCAGTTGCTACGCTCCACCGACGACGTGTTGCATAGGGTAAATTGTTGCACAGAACGGTGGGGAAGCCTAGCACCTCGGTTGAAGTCGCATTGGTATATATTTTGTTGGTTTGCATTCGGCCTAACGACTGCTAGCCTAAATGTTAATAGTGGCCACATAATAACAAAAAGGGTAAACTTAGCAGCCGAGCCTTGTGTCGTTGATGTGAAGACTTGAGCAACTCTTCGTCCTCCAGCTGCTGCATGAAAGACGTTGACTCTGGAGATGTTCGTATAATAGTCTATGACACGGCTATGTTGTGCCAGATAACGCGGCACCGCTCAACTGATCGTGGGAGCGAAATAAATAGGTCAAGCACAGTTCTGCTACACGCTGTTAATGGCGTCCGTGCTCTCGTGCTGAGTCAAGTGACGCTCTCCCGTCTTCCTCCTGCTCCTTATTGCGCATGCGCGGCTTTCGAGCGTAAATGAATATGTATTTATCGCAATTGACTAAGGAAGGAAGGGGTAATAACAAGTATTAATATCACATTGAATTCTTCTGTGATAAAATAGAAGTTCTAGTAACATAAATTGGCTTACTAAAAGTTGTGCAGCCAATCGAGGAAATTAAAGTAAATCATTTGCATCAAGTAATTTCCTCTAGAATGTTGAATGTTAATTAAATAAGGGAGCTCAGTAAGCAATAGTATGCTACGAATCAAAGTTAACTATTTTTAGTAAAGGAAATGATAAACTGGACTCTTGTTATAGATCCAACTAAATGTGGAGAAAATTCATGTTGCTGCCTGTTGTTCCTCACGTACTAGGAAGAATTTGGCAATGAATAAATCATGATAATGATTAAATATATTAAATATTTGGCAATGAATAAATCATGATAATGATTAAATATATAAGTTAGTAATTTTTGTAACTACTTTGGTTGTATAAATACAATGATGTATAAAAACTGTTGGTTATTTCCAACATAACTCCGGGGAGAGAAAACTCGGGTCGTAGTTCAGGTATTAGTACTAACGTACACCTGTTTCTCTATCCTGAAGTTATATTCATGGGTTAGTAGGTTAGTACGTACCTAACGAATGTCCCGAATCTGTGGTAGATGACTAAGTCAACATAGGGATGTAAATAAACATTGGAAATTATTGAATAATTCCTTTGTAAGATACAGAAGGATATTAACAAAATAAATTATGAATAGTTGGTTCATTTAAGATTAAGGAGACCTCATCAATACAGTGAGGCTACTGTCCAAGGTCACTATGACTCATAACTAATTACTGGACATCAACTCATCACTGCATCAGTATGGCCACCTCAAGTTTAAATGATAAGTTATCTACTCTTGAATAGAATCAAAATATTGTTTAAGTTTCTGTTTGCAGTTCTGAGCAGTGACTCTTGATGGTCTTGTGCTCGGTTGAGTAGAATCATTGTTCTCTGAAACTTGGGTTACAGGTATATCTGTAGAACACTCGTGTTCTGCTAACTCTAAAGGTACTAATTTCTCTAGTGTTTTCAAGGTAGTAGTGCCTCGACACTGAACTTTAACAATTCGTAATACACCATGGCGGTCAGGATGGATATCAACAATTTTACCTATAGGCCAATCTGACCTGGGTCCATCACTGTCTACTAGGACAAGATCACCTGGTTTAAGTTGAACTTTATTGTATGGGCTTGCAGCTCCATAATGATATTCTCTTAAAGCAGTTAAATATTCACGTGTCCAGACCTCATTCCACTTCTCTATTACTCTTGAAAGGTGTCTATAACTCTCCACCAAGTCACTTGCTTTGACACACGAAGGGTCAGCTGGATCCTCGTCTCCTAGAGATATTAGAGGGCTCAGAAGACCACCATGAATCAAATGAGAGGGGCTTAGGGGTTCTCTTTGGGAGAAATCTTCTGTTAAGTAGGTTAGAGGTCTGTTGTTGACTCGTGCTTCAATTTCCACGACAAGGGTCTGTAACTCGGTGAGATTAATTTTCTGCCTGTGTAAGGTTTTTCTTAGGCATTTCTTAACAGTTCCCACCATTCTTTCGTAAAAACCGCCATGCCATGGTGCTCTTGGAGGAATAAATTTCCAATAGCATTGTCTCTGTTTGAGCACAGAGTGTACTTCTGGATGGTTCCATATTTCTTGTAAGCAAGCTTCTCCTGCCACGAAGTTAGATCCATTATCCGAGATCATTAATTTTGGGCAAGATCTTCGTGCAGCAAATCTGCGAAAGGCTTGCAGAAAGGCTTCTGCACTCATGTCAGAAGTGACTTCTAAATGTACTCCGCGTGTGGTAGCACACGTGAAAAGGCAAATGTAGGCTTTCACTGGAATCTTGTCCGGTGTGCCTGTTAAAATTAGTGCTCCTGTATAGTCGACACCTGTGGTTTCAAAGGGACGAAGGTGAACGACTCGCTCCTTAGGTAGGGGCGGTGGACCTGGATAAGGACACACTCGAGCATCATATCTCTTGCAGATTATACAAGACTTGATTAAAGATTTAACAGTTTGGCGACCTTGGGGAAGCCAAAAACGTTGTCTGATTTCAGTAAGAGTATCTAATACTCCACCATGCAATGTATTATGCTCATGGTAATGTAAAACTATGAGTTTAGTAATGATGTGGTGACGTGGAAGAAGTATAGGATTCTTCGTATCTAAATTTATTTCTGCATGAAGCAGACGTCCGCCGCATCTCAAAATGTTATAATTGTCTGAGTCAAGCCAAATACCCAGAGACTTACTCAACCTTTCTGGGAGATGTTCATATTCCTTCCCATAAGTCTCTTGTTGAGCTTGTTTGACCCAATATTTGATGGAACTAGGAAATCGATACTTGATCCCCATCTTGTTGATGAAATCAAATACCATTTCTGTAACTCTTAGTAATTTGCTTAAACTGGAATAGCGATGAGGATTGATAGCTAAAATTCGAGGGGGTTCTGGATCCACAACAGGGGTAGTGATATTGGTCACAATGACTTGCGGCTTCTGTTGGGGCCACTGACCACTAACTAGCCATTGGGGTCCATTAAACCACATCTCGGTTTTAACTAATTGCTTTAAAGTCAAACCTCTGGATAAATAGTCAGCTGGATTGTCCTTGGTTGGGACATGTCTTAATTTATAACCAGCAGACAATTCACGAATTTCCCTTACTCGATTGCTGACATAGGGAGTTTTGTTGTTGTCATTTTTTACCCACTGCAATACTGCCTCATTGTCCGACCACACTACTATTTCACCAAGGTGAACATTACTGAGGGTTTTGATCAGGCAATGGGCCAGTCTTACACCTACTAATAAGGCAGTTAATTCCATTTGGGGTAGTGACCTCCTTTTAATCGGGGCTACCCTTGCCTTAGATGTAAGCAAAAATGATTGTTGAGTATTAACTAGATAGGCTACTGAGCCATACGCTTTGCCTGAAGCATCGCAGAATACATGTAAATTTGTGGGTGAATTTAGTCCTAAGGTATTTCGAGGAAACTGTAGAATACTAAGTTTGTTGTAATCAGGAATCAACTGCTGCCATTTTTCTTGGAGATCCTCCGGCAACGTTTCATCCCACCTCAAATTCCTTTGCCAGCACTCCTGCATAAGGAGTTTACCCTTAATTAGTATAGGACTGAGTAGGCCTAAAGGGTCAAATGGCTTGCTGACATGGGAGAGTAGTTTTCTCATGGTTAGAGGTGATTGTTTGATCTCCACTGACTTGATATTCAATTTGTCTGTGGAAGTATTCCACTCCATACCTAAGACTTTCAATTTATGAGGTACTTATAATCAGGGAATTCTTCCTCGATTATTTGGTTGAGTTGTTTATTATTGGAGGCCCACGACTGTAGGGGCATGTTAGCTCCCAAAAGTTCACGATTAGCCTCATGGTAGATTTCCACTAGTTTATTCTCATCATTAGTGGTTCCTTGAAAATTGTCAACATATAAATTGTTGCTAATCTCAGTCTTGTAGGGGCTATTAGACTTCTTGAGATGTGTATCCAGAGTAGCCTGGAGTAAGAATGGTGAAGATGTCGCTCCGAACAGTACTGAGGCAAATCTATAAGTAATGATTTCACTATTAGGATCCTGTGGATCTTTCACCCATAGAAATTTAGTAAAATTACGATCCATCTCTTGTAAGCCTACTCTTAAAAAGGCCTTACTAATGTCGGCCGTATAGGCGAAAACGCCAGAGCGAAATCGTAATAAGACATCTTGTAGTCTTTGGGTTAGGCTAGGTCCAGTTTGTAGACAATCATTTAGTGACATGCTGTCTGCCTTTAATTTGGCACTACAATTAAATGCAATCCTGATTGGTGTTGTAACTGAATCTTTCAGGACAGCATGATGTGGCAAATAATGGCCTGTCTTATGGTTGTCTTCTTCAACAACTTCTATAAATTTGTTAGCAAGTTGTTGCTGTATTAAAGCATGATACAGTTGCAATTTATCTGGTTGCTTCCGTAGCCTAGCTAACTGAGAATTTAATTGGGTTGAGGCCATGAAATAATTTACTGGAAGCTGTGGGTGGTTCAGCTTCCATGGGAGTCTCACCCAATATTGATTATCTTGGAAAATCACAGTATCAAGATATTGTTGATACGTCCATGTGTCATCTGGACTGGGTAGATCAGGGACTATGCCTAAGGTGTCCAAATCCCATAATTTATGAACAGGGGGATTGGACTCATCATCCTCGGTTTCGTCTCTGACATGTAGTGGTGACTGCTCTAGGCCTAGTCACGCAACTATTGAATTAGCACTTTCGCGCTTTCGGCGAAGCGTAAAAAACCTAAGCTAACCTGTGCTTTGGGCGTCTCGCGCGCTTAAGCGGTAGGAGTGAAAAGTGTATACTCTTTTTACTGTCCTGACACTAATTGTAGACCTACGTATTTAAATTTGGTATCACTGTGTTCACAATAGAATTCTCTATAAGAACATACATATAAAATACTGCCAAAGCACAAGGAATATCAACACCAAATAAAAATCTATTGCGATCACTTGGCGAGAGCGCCAAACAGCAACAAATGTTTCCACTCTCTTAATGATTGCAATGACCACATTTATCCTACATCATTGATTATGGTATCATTGGAACCGCAATAAAATTCTCTATACGGACATATGCATATAAATATAGAATCAATGTCGCAACCAACCCACAAGACGGTTGGAAGTGGCTGAAGTGTTACCCGCGGCGGCATACAATTGTTATACCAAGATGAATCACTGCCATGCCGTTTTCTTTAATAAGCTCTTCGGTTATTAGAAAAAACGTAAATTTCATGGTGAACATTTCTAAACTATCCCCAACAAAATCGGATAGAAAATGGAATTTATACAAATATTTTATCGTTGGACTAGCGGGTGCGTCGGCAAAGTATCCAGTGACTTAAAAGATTGGACGCTAACGCTCGTCCACTTAGCGCGAAAGTGTTAGTTGGTTGATTACTAGTAGATATAGAATGTTGTTGGATCAACACCGGTCTTGTGAGCAGTTTACCCCCAGCTGACAGTAACAAGTTTACACCTCGTTGCCTGGTGCATCCAGTAATAAATCTATAATAAAAGTCAGCTCCAATAAGAATACCTACATCCTTGAGACAGTCTGTATTTATTTTATGATCCGCTAGCCTAATACCGCTGCGTTTAAGAAATTTGACTGTTTGAGCAAGACCTGTAACATGTAAATCTGAGGGGATCTTGTCAACGACTATGGCTTGAATTGGGCTGGTGCAGCCTCCTAAACGTACCAAGACTTTAACAACCTGGTAGTCACGAGGTCCACTATTGGTTAGGAATCCAGAGATATTCAAATTCACTCGAGCAATAGGCTTCAGTTTCAACTGATCAACTAGCTGTTGAGAAATAAAGGTTTTCTGCGAACCTTGGTCAAAGAGACCACGGGTGGAAATCTTAGATCCCTTATTAATTAATTTTAATTGAGCTGTTGGTAACGTAGTTGTGTTAGTCGACTCTGTTGCAAGTACACTTATGTCTTGATGCACTTTGCAATACTGTACAGAAGTAGAATTTGTAGTCTTCTTATGAGGATTGGTTGATCTTAATTGATCACTACCACACAAGGAATAATGGTGTCTACCCTTGTGGCACTTGTTGCACATACGCAAGGAGACAGTACAGCTATTGGGGTCATGAGGACCTGTGCACCTTGTGCATCGGTGTAATTCTTGCAAACGATGAATTCGGGTGTTATGGTCTGGATAAGTACTACACTTATAAGTAAGATGCTCATTATTGCAGAACAAACACTTCTTCACTGTAGGAGAAGTCGTAGGAGTGGTGCTCACTACGGGGTTTAGAGGGTTCACTGTGTATGTACCTACGTTTCCAGATTTCCATTTCGGAAATGATTTATTGAGTTCTGGTTTTACCACAGTAGTTGCAGTACGTTGGGGTTTATGATGAGAGTTAGTAGAGAAGTTTGAAACACTCTTCCCATCTTGGTTGGCTCTTTGTCTTTCGACTAGGGTATGTAAACCTTCTGTAATTTCATTCATAGACAGAGAGGTTTTATTGTACATAGTACACAATTTATCTAAAGTCTCTCTTGGTAATTTGCGCCTTACAGCTACTTTTGTCATCCATTCAGCAGTCTGAATTTGGACTTTAAGGCTTAAGGCCTTGAGTAAAGACTATAGCTCTAGTCTGAAAGTTTGAAGAGAATCTGTAGAGTTATTAGCAGATGGTAAATCCAGCAATTTTTGAACTATGATAGTAATAGTTCTTTCCTTGTTATCGTAGTTGCTCTTAAGCAATTGAACAGCTAGGTCGTAACCATCACTGGTCAGTGTTATGTTAGATATTACCTTCAAGGCTTCATTTCGTAACAAGCCTTGTAAATAAGTGAACTTAGTTGTTTGAGGGATGTTAGTTTTAGAGTCTACTGCATCCACGAATTTACTCCAGAAATCATCCCAGCTCTCATTCTCATTACCAGAGAATGTGGGTATATGGATCTGAGGTAGTTTGACATCAGGATCTGGATGTGCAGTAGAGGCTGTTGTTAATTTGTTTTTAGCAATTTGCCTTTTAAAGGGTTGAAGTTTAGCCTGTACATCATCTTCGTACTGGGCTAAATCATTTACAATGTCCTCAAGTTCAGTTTCACCTATTGAGGTTTGGTAAAGTTCTGTCAAGTACAGATTCATATGCTGTTTAATATGCTCGAATTTGCTTTCAGCAACTTGAAGTAAGTCCTCTAATTCAATGTAGTCAACAGGTGACTGTTGTGACAGATTTTGACACTTGGTAATCTGTCGGGTCAGGTGACCTTTCAGACCAATAAGGGTCCTTTTCATTTTGTCAGCCGTTTCCATCTTGCTGGGTAAGGGCTGGTCTGATAGTAAATAGTTGTTACTGATGTAACTGGGATATTGGCTCATTTAATGGAGCTCAATACTAATATAATAGCCTAATATATTTGAACAGGCTATAATACCTCGTTTAGAGGTTAATTTGCCTACCTAACAATAGATAGCTAATATTTTTGAGTAGTATTCGAATGCCGCTATTGGATTTTCGTCCGGTTAGCTCATCAATTATCACCATTCGATCCAACAGTGAACATTCGGCAGTACTCAAAAAAAATAATACACGAATAATATGTTAAAAGCACAAAAAGAGTTTTGGTAATTCCACCCCAAATCAGGGTCAGCACAATCTAAATAATATGTATGTACACCAGTACTGTCTAGTACAGTACTCGTTAATAATTCCTACCTAGGAATGACTAAATGATTTAGGCTGCATTTGTACAAACATTAGTACAACTACAGTCTAAATATCCTACCTCATCAAAGGTTGGCATAAATACAATGGTGCAGTAATATAGATATATAGTGCTATGTATTTGGGATTTTTTTGTTTTGATATATAAGTTTGTGCTTAGAAACACAAGTGAAATTTTAGAAATATATAACACTAAGGTTACTTTATACATAAAGTATTAATAGAAATGTTGATAATAATAAATGAATTTAGGCTGTAATATGGGCAGTCTGCTGACAGCCGTAAATAATGAGATATGCTGATAAATAGCCTAATAATATTAACACATGATAAATTGTGTTGGTAAATAGTTAATTATATGGTTGAGGATAGCTTGATTCTCAGCTATCTAGGTTCGAAGGACCAAAATTTTTCCGAGAACCTGTATATTTAGCATTGATCTATCCGGTTCGCGAGGACCAAAATTTTGTGGAGAAAACCTGACTCCAATAACTAATAACTTGTTTTGGGCTCTGAGACCCAGTAACTAATAATTAAATAAATATATATATATACTTCGATAGCTATGAAGGACCACCACCTTTTGAGAAAAAGTGGAAAACAAAGAGACAATGGAAAAAACTGATCCTAGGAACTAGTGTCCTATGGATCTTGGTAAAACTGTAATGCTTATATGAATGGAGTCAAATTAACTACACAAAAGTGGGGGGTTACATGCTAAAAGATTAATACATCCCTAGCATTATTCTGGTGCTGGTTCTTCACCAGAGTAAATCAAATGTAAGTCAATAACTGCAGAATATATAATATTGGTGGAGGTAAATGCACCTCAATATACTACTGAAATGTTGAACAACATCAGTAAATCAAAGGGTTAGTATAATTGATCTCTTTAGGAGATCACTACTGTAACTATGAAGTTAATGCTACTGATGGAAAAATGGACAGTTTAGCTGTGAATCTAGAAGTAATCAGTTGCTACGCTCCACCGACGACGTGTTGCATAGGGTAAATTGTTGCACAGAACGGTGGGGAAGCCTAGCACCTCGGTTGAAGTCGCATTGGTATATATTTTGTTGGTTTGCATTCGGCCTAACGACTGCTAGCCTAAATGTTAATAGTGGCCACATAATAACAAAAAGGGTAAACCTAGCAGCCGAGCCTTGTGTCGTTGATTTGAAGACTTGAGCAACTCTTCGCCCTCCAGCTGCTGCTTGAAAGACGTTGACTCTGGAGATGTTCGTATAATAGTCTATGACACGGCTATGTTGTGCCAGATAACGAAATAAATAGGTCAAGCACAGTTCTGCTACACGCTGTTAATGGCGTCCGTGCTCTCGTGCTGAGTCAAGTGACGCTCTCCCGTCTTCCTCCTGCTCCTTATTGCGCATGCGCGGCTTTCGAGCGTAAATGAATATGTATTTATCGCAATTGACTAAGGAAGGAAGAGGTAATAACAAGTATTAATATCACATTAAATTCTTCTGTGATAAAATAGAAGTTCTAGTAACATAAATTGACTTACTAAAAGTTGTGCAGCCAATCGAGGAAATTAAAGTAAATCATTTGCATCGAGTAATTTCCTCTAGAATGTTGAATGTTAATTAAATAAGGGAGCTCAGTAAGCAATAGTATGCTATGAATCAAAGTTAACTATTTTTAGTAAAGGAAATGATAAACTGGACTCTTGTTATAGATCCAACTAAATGTGGAGAAAATTCATGTTGCTGCCTGTTGTTCCTCACGTACTAGGAAGAATTTGGCAATGAATAAATCATGATAATGATTAAATATATTAAATATTTGGCAATGAATAAATCATGATAATGATTAAATATATAAGTTAGTAATTTTAGTAACTACTTTGGTTGTATAAATACAATGATGTATAAAAACTGTTGGTTATTTCCAACAGTATGTATGTATGTATGTATGTATGTATGTATGTATGTATGTATGTATGTATGTATGTATATATATATATATATATATATATATATATATATATATATATATATATATATATATATATATATATATATATATGTCGTACCTAGTAGCCAGAACTCACTTTTTGGCCTACTATGCAATGCCCGATTTGCCTAATAAGCCAAGTTTTTCTGAATTAATATATTTTCTCAAATTTTTTTCTTATGAAATGATTAAGCTACCCATTTCATTATGTATTAGGTCAATTTTTTTCATTGGAGTTAAAATTAACGTAGATATATGACCGAACCTAACCAACCCTACCTAACCTAACCTAACCTAACTTTATAGGTTAGGTTAGGTTAGGTAGCCAAAAATGTTAGGTTAGGTTAGGTTAGGTAGGTTAGGTTGTCGAAAAACAATTAATTCATGAAAACTTGGCCTATTAGGCAAATCGGGCCTTGCATAGTAGGCTGACAAGTGCGTTCTGGCTACTAGGTACGACATATATATATATATATATATATATATATATATATATATATATATATATATATATATATATATATATATATATATATTTATATATATATGTCGTACCTAGTTGCCAGAACTCACTTTTTGGCCTACTCTGCAAGGCCAGATTTGCCTAATAAGCCAAGTTTTCCTGAATTAATATATTTTCTCTAATTTGTTTCTTATGAAATGATAAAGCTACCCATTTCATTATGTACGAGGTCAATTTTTTTTTATTGGAGTTAAAATTAACGTAGATATATGACCGAACCTAACCAACCCTACCTAACCTAACCTAACCTATCTTTATAGGTTAGGTTAGGTTAGGTAGCCGAAAAAGTTAGGTTAGGTTAGGTTAGGTAGGTTAGGTAGTCGAAAAACAATTAATTCATGAAAACTTGGCCTATTAAGCAAATCGGGCCTTGCATAGTAGGCTGAGAAGTGCATTCTGGCTACTAGGTACGACATATATATATATATATATATATATATATATATATATATATATGTCGACATATATATATATATATATATATATATATATATATATATATATATATGTCGACATATATATATATATATAACGATATATATATATATATATATATATATATATATATATATATATATATATATATGTCGTACCTAGTAGCCAGAACGCACTTCTCAGCCTACTATGCAAGGCCCGATTTGCCTAATAAGCCAAGTTTTCATGAATTAATTGTTTTTCGACTACCTAACCTACCTAACCTAACCTAACCTAACTTTTTCAGCTGCCAAACCTAACCTAACCTATAAAGATAGGTTAGGTTAGGTTAGGTAGGGTTGGTTAGGTTCGGTCATATAACTACATTAATTTTAACTCCAATAAAAAAAATTGACCTGATACACAATGAAATGGGTAGCTTTATCATTTCATAAGATAAAAAATAGAGAAAATATATTAATTCATGAAAACTTGGCTTATTAGGCAAATCGGGCCTTGCATAGTAGGCTGAGAAGTGCGTTCTGGCTACTAGGTACGACATATATATATATATATATATATATATATATATATATATATATATATATATATATATATATATATATATATATATATATATATATATATATATATATATATATGTCGTACCTAGTAGCCAGAACGCACTTCTCAGCCTACTATGCAAGGCCCGATTTGCCTAATAAGCCAAGTTTTCATGAATTAATTGTTTTTCGACTACCTAACCTACCTAACCTAACCTAACCTAACTTTTTCGGCTACCTAACCTAACCTAACCTATAAAGATAGGTTAGGTTACGTTAGGTAGGGTTGGTTAGGTTCGGTCATATATCTACGTTAATTTTAAAGACATCTTCGGTAAGTAAGCTAAATATGAATCTGTCTGTATCACTATACTGCAGTTGTACTCTATCTGAATAGTGCCCCTTAAATACCCGGTACCAAAAATGGTACAAACTGTATTTTGCTAGCTCAAAAGTCTGGAACCCAATGTAATTAGGATGAGTAATTTTAATGAATGGTCTGGAACTGACAGACAATAATTTATTGTCACCTAAATGCACCATTCGTTTAAAGCGTGGATTCTTCACCTCCCGTAAAAAGACTCTAGCAGAAGTCCCTAGTTTGGTGTCAATGGCATAACGGGCTGGGTTCAGTAGTCTTTTACCGAAAACACTATTAGTCAATAATTTAAAAAGTGTTTTCCTATCGTTACTGGTGGAGGCGTTTCTGTTAACAAATCCCGCTATAAAATCAGACTGATGGAACTCATAAATTGCATGAATAGTCTGTACTTCAAGACCTATGTCAATAAATAGCTGTAAAAGGTGAAGTGATATGAAATATTGTTGTTTGGGCAGATGATCACCAACCAGTTTAATATTTTTTTAGGGAGCTTTGTAATGTTATTTGTTTCCAAAAGTCCCCTACTAAATGGGGAGATATCCATCATACTTATTCCCCTATGGTGTAAACAAAGTGGTAGATCGTCTGTTAGTCTAGCTATTTCAGGTCTTATGTGTTTGGTGTCAATTAAGAGCCAGTACCCTTTGTTAGAAGAGAATGGCTGTTCTGTCATTATCTTACCTTCACTAATGAAGGAGTTCATCTCATCAGATGATAGTCTCCTTAGTCCCCCATAGGGCAATTTCTTAGTCATACAACTCCCATAAAGGGGGTTGAGATCGAGATATAGTAAGAATGAAGATCTATCCTCCTGGGGGTTAAAAGATGGGTTGACATAGCAGTTGTTAGCTCTGACGTAACTCCTAACTGCAGTTGTAAAACCTCCTCGAATGTTTTGTGAGAGGAGGTTGTGCAACGTCACGTCGGCACTTAACTCCAACGATATTTTGCTGCTTTTCAAGAAGCAGTCGTAGGAATAGCTCGGGAGACTACAGTAATGGGTCATTTCTAAAGAATATATGTCATTTAGAATTACTCTGTGGTGTGTAAAAATGTCGGCTAGTAAGCTGACATCACACTTCAAATATATGAGAAGGTAATCCTTCAATGACCTACACCTTGTTGTCTCCCATACTAATTTAGAATGACTATATTCATCCAAAGTTATACCTGATTTGTTTAGGGAGCTGTAAAACATTTCAATAGGGGGGAGTGTTGTATCATTAAAGCAGCTGATTTTAGTGGTATATTCATAAGGAAAAAGCTGTTTCCCCTTTAAGAGAAGGTGGTGGCTCTCTTTAGGCAAACCTTCTATCATTGAGTGAGTGAATGTTAAGGGGCTGGCTGAATCTATGTGGGTCTTTGCTAGGGATGAAAGACTACCTGTAATAAAAGCTAGTGAATCGAGAAATTTAAGCTTCCCTATTTCCACCTTAAGATATTTCGTTCCCTGTCTCATGAGGATATTGCTCTTAATATTTGAACCCATGGCAAACTCCCTCAAAATTAAGTCCATGTCATAAGACATATTGTGAGCAATTAGGACTAAACTCTCTAGAGCATTCTTGTGGCGAAGGTTGCAGTAGTTGCATAGAGCTCCAATATAATTGAGCTTTTCCCTAAGGTGATCATGATGTTGAACCTTGAAATTGGTGAGGGTAAATACCTCTTCACAAAACTGACAGTGTGACTGTCTCCTAAAATGAACCATATCCTCAAGAGACATGTCTATTTCATAATAGGGGAGTGTGGATCTGATAATTTCCCATTTGGTAGCAACTCGTCGCATGAAATGTGTGACACTGTCCTCCCCAAAATATGTAAATTTATCAACGACCGAGTGGTTCCTATCAACAATTATATAGCTGTATGCTATAGCCTTATGTATGGCTGTAACAGAACCTAGACAATCCTCAGTGCTTAAGTACGACTCAAAGTCGAAGTAAGCCACATGAGAAGGAGGGTAACCTTTCCCCGTATTTGTAAAATGAAGTGTGTCCCCCTCCTGTGGGTAAATAATTTTCTGAGTGAGCTCACAGGAGGATGAGTGGTTTGTTAGCTCTGTGGAATTTTGATATTCTGAAAGACAGTTTCTACAGAAGACTGTCTTTCGTCTGTGGCTACGAGTAAAGTTCCGTAGGAATTTATCAAATTCTTTAATTAGTGCCACATGAGACTCTCCCAAGAGCAATAAAGCACTATAGGGGAATATGAAGGCTGTACTTCTGTCTCAAGCGAGCAACTTAATATTTTCCGCCATCCGGCAAGAATATTTGTGGCTGGATTCAGTAATTCTGGCAAGACTACCTCGTAGGAAATGTATGTGTTAAATACCACGGAATATTCTCACAAATTGTAGTGTCAACTGCAAATAATACAGAACATCGCCTTTCAAACATTCCCTCTTACGAAACAAGGTTACTCTCTCCCAGGAGCTGATTAACCCATTAGAGTATAAAGATCCTTTTTCGAATGAGTCAGTTTTGTATATAATTGATGACTTATACCTGGAAGCCATACAAAGTCCAATTATTGCCAATATCTTCACCCGAGGGAGACACAGTAATATTTCTGTAATTCTAATTAGTCAAAATTTGTTTCCCCAGGGAAATATGCCAGGACAATAACTCTGAATTGTTCCCATTATATATTAATGAAGCAGAGAGACATAACCCAACTTGAAATTTTAAGTGGACAGTTATATGGTCGAAAAACTATTAATAATTTCGTTGAAATATACCGTCGGGCAATATCCCAGAGGGAGTATGGCTATTTATTGGTCGATCTGACAGTTCCTGAGCCATTGCAACTACGAACGAACATTGCCAATGAAGACCAGTGTGAAATTGTTTATCAAAAGTAATAATAAAAATGTCTCTAACAACACAGAAACGGTCAATTCTTACCACCATCTATAATGACATTTCCAGCTTGGGTGGTTTCACAGGATCAATTCAAAAATTGTATAAGGCTGCCAGACTTAAAGACTCCAACATCAGTATTGCAGATTAAGGAGTTTCTTCGTGGAGAGCGATCTTTCACCTTACATAGGGAAATTTAGTTAGGTTCCCCCGCCGGAAAATATTAGCTCCTAAGCCCGTACCATAATTGCTTGTGACCTGGGGGACTTTTGTAGTTTACAAAAATACAATAATGGTGTTAAATATATTTTAATTTGTGTTGATGTTTATTCCCGCCTAATGCAGACTCAATCTTTAAAAACAAAAAATTCGAGTGATGTGTTAGTCGCCCTAAGGAAGATATTAGAGGAAACTCCTCAGTTTCTCGGTGTAAGGCGGATATTCACTGACCGAGGAAAAGAATTTTACAACAGGTCAGTTCAAAATTATTTGAATAAGAAAAATATTAAACTATATAGTGTATTTTCGGAAATGAAATCTAGCATAGTGGAACGTGCCATCAAAACTCTAAAACATAAACTGTATCGTTATATGACCCAAGCTAATTCATTAAAATACATTCACATCTTACCGTCCGCTGTAGATGTATACAACACATTCCACAGGTCACTGAAAAATACTCCACTTGCCATTCATAAATTGCAAAATATTGAAGATATACGAAGACAGTGATCCACCATAACTCCCATCAGTCCTCAGCTGCACCTTGGGCAGCATGTACGATTGGCTAAACGTAGGAATATATTTCACAAAGGCTTTTGGCCCCAAAATACAGAAGAAATATTTCTAGTGTCACATATTGACAGATCACATCCAATCCCAACCTATAAAATCAAAGATTTAAACAACGAGGTGGTCAGTGGTATGTTTTATGAGCAAGAATTGATCCCAACAACCTTCCAGAGTATTTTCCTATAACGATATTACGGAGTAGGAAAACATCGAAAGGACACAGAGAATATTTCGTCAAGTGGAGAGGGTACCCAGATTCTGCCAATAGTTGGATTAGTGGTCAAGACATTGCCAAATTTAACAAAAATGACAGTTCAACAGGACTCTCTCGTAGAGAAACATCACCAACTGTTATTTTTACTAAACAATTTATCGCCCAAGAAGCGGAATAAACTAATCAAGGCTCTAAAACGACAGGAAATTGAATCAATTTGTGAAATTTTTGCCAATTTTCTGAAACGAAACATCCCGGTTCAACCACAAATAATTAATGGCTTACAGAGGTATCAGAACGACATTCGTTCTGTAGCTCGTAAGAAAACTCCTCTCTACAAGAAGAAAAACATCTTAACCTCCAGACGAGGTGGAGCTATATTGGCAGCTCTGCTACCTTTGGCTGTATCATTAATTTCCTCCCTAATAAGGTAATTACGTAAATAAGTAACGAGAGAAAAAAAATGGTGAAGGAATATTGTCTGGTACCACGATTCATAGCTGAAAAATATTTATTTAATAAAAACAAGAACACATCACCGCCTCTTAATGAGGAAGGACTGTCCTCCCCCAGTGGAGAAAGTAAGTCCTTCTCTTTAAAAAACGAAAGCAATAGTGTTGGTGGTAGCTGTAACCACTCCAGCTGTGACTCTATCGATGGTGGAGGGGGAGTGGGGGGAGTGGACGCTCTCTCCTCTCACCTGACAACAAGAAGATGTGACCAACGTTGCCACACAAGCTCCTCCAGACGGGCAGGCTTACTCACACAACATTAATGACATTGGTCCTACCGCTGTCGCCGCCGCCGCCGCCGCCGCCGCCGCCGCCGCCGCCGCCGCCGCGCCGCCGCCGCCGTCCTTTAAACAAAAAACGCGGCGCGGGCGGTGCGGGCGCGCCCTTTTTTTTTTTTAAAAAAGAGAGGGAACATTCCATTCTACCACCCGAAATGCGTGTAATTGTTGCTGGACACACTCCCCATAAAGCCATCATCACGAGTCAAAATCCAAGTCTGGATAACTTAATAAATGTGAATTTTAAAATTGAGGAAATTCCTCATGTCAAAACATTATTGAACATGTTTGAACAAAACAGCCAACAGGTGATATGGGATTCCCATGGAAATTTATTAAAACCTGTACGAAATTTAAATATTTTAGATATAATTAAGACTTTAGCCTTTACTAAAGGACAGTTTAGGACAGCTGACAAGGAGGATGTAAGGATTTTACTGAAGGTAGCTGGCATAGAACCGACCTTCATACGTAATTATCGTGCCAGATCACAGTTAAAAGGGGGAGGGGCATCCATAGGAGACCCATTGGGACCCATATTGAAGACCTATATGAACCACACCTTAATCGTCATTATAGTCAGTTGTGTGTTCACCATGGAGCAAGCTTCCAACCCCCTCCTCCTGCAACTGTGGAAGACAAATCTCCTCTATTGAAGAAGTTGGTTGCTACTCAACGGTACTACAAGTATGTCGAACACAAAAGTAGATTGATATACGCATTGTGGGATTGTTACGACCGCCTTGTGTTGAGTGCTCCCCCAGAACAATTTTTTAAGTCATTTGGGGAAACGGTGAAACGTTATGAAGAATATTCATCCCAGGAAATCCAGACGGAGATATGGCAAATGGAAAAATTAATCTTCCAACACCGGGACCAGGTCACAGCCTTCGAGTCTGGGCGGAGTGTCTATGGACTTATAGTGAGGAAAGTGGTGGTGGGGTAGAGTCCACATTCCTCACCTTATAAGTCCATAGACACTCCGCCCAGACTCGAAGGCTGTGACCTGGTCCCGGTGTTGGAAGATTAATTTTTCCATTTGCCATATCTCCGTCTGGATTTCCTGGGATGAATATTCTTCATAACGTTTCACCGTTTCCCCAAATGACTTAAAAAATCGTTCTGGGGGAGCACTCAACACAAGGCGGTCGTAACAATCCCACAATGCGTATATCAATCTACTTTTGTGTTCGACATACTTGTAGTACCGTTGAGTAGCAACCAACTTCTTCAATAGAGGAGATTTGTCTTCCACAGTTGCAGGAGGAGGGGGGTTGGAAGCTTGCTCCATGGTGAACACACAACTGACTATAATGACGATTAAGGTGTGGTTCATATAGGTCTTCAATATGGGTCCCAATGGGGTCTCCTATGGATGCCCCTCCCCCCTTTTAACTGTGATCTGGCACGATAATTACGTATGAAGGTCGGTTCTATGCCAGCTACCTTCAGTAAAATCCTTACATCCTCCTTGTCAGCTGTCCTAAACTGTCCTTTAGTAAAGGCTAAAGTCTTAATTATATCTAAAATATTTAAATTTCGTACAGGTTTTAATAAATTTCCATGGGAATCCCATATCACCTGTTGGCTGTTTTGTTCAAACATGTTCAATAATGTTTTGACATGAGGAATTTCCTCAATTTTAAAATTCACATTTATTAAGTTATCCAGACTTGGATTTTGACTCGTGATGATGGCTTTATGGGGAGTGTGTCCAGCAACAATTACACGCATTTCGGGTGGTAGAATGGAATGTTCCCTTCTCTTTTTTAAAAAAAAAAAAGGGGCGCGCCCGCACCGCCCGCGCCGCGTTTTTTGTTTAAAGGACGGCGGCGCGGCGGCGGCGGCGGCGGCGGCGGCGGCGGCGGCGGTAGGACCAATGTCATTTAATGGTTGTGTGAGTAAGCCTGCCCGTCTGGAGGAGCTTGTGTGGCAACGTTGGTCACATCTTCTTGTTGTCAGGTGAGAGGAGAGAGCGTCCACTCCCCCCACTCCCCCTCACCATCGATAGAGTCACAGCTGGAGTGGTTACAGCTACCACCAACACTATTGCTTTCGTTTTTTAAAGAGAAGGACTTACTTTCTCCACTGGGGAGGACAGTCCTTCCTCATTAAGAGGCGGTGATGTGTTCTTGTTTTTATTAAATAAATATTTTTCAGCTATGAATCGTGGTACCAGACAATATTCCTTCACCATTTTTTTTCTCTCGTTACTTATTTACGTAATTACCTTATTAGGGAGGAAATTAATGATACAGCCAAAGGTAGCAGAGCTGCCAATATAGCTCCACCTCGTCTGGAGGTTAAGATGTTTTTCTTCTTGTAGAGAGGAGTTTTCTTACGAGCTACAGAACGAATGTCGTTCTGATACCTCTGTAAGCCATTAATTATTTGTGGTTGAACCGGGATGTTTCGTTTCAGAAAATTGGCAAAAATTTCACAAATTGATTCAATTTCCTGTCGTTTTAGAGCCTTGATTAGTTTATTCCGCTTCTTGGGCGATAAATTGTTTAGTAAAAATAACAGTTGGTGATGTTTCTCTACGAGAGAGTCCTGTTGAACTGTCATTTTTTGTTAAATTTGGCAATGTCTTGACCACTAATCCAACTATTGGCAGAATCTGGGTACCCTCTCCACTTGACGAAATATTCTCTGTGTCCTTTCGATGTTTTCCTACTCCGTAATATCGTTATAGGAAAATACTCTGGAAGGGTTGTTGGGATCAATTCTTGCTCATAAAACATACCACTGACCACCTCGTTGTTTAAATCTTTGATTTTATAGGTTGGGATTGGATGTGATCTGTCAATATGTGACACTAGAAATATTTCTTCTGTATTTTGGGGCCAAAAGCCTTTGTGAAATATATTCCTACGTTTAGCCAATCGTACATGCTGCCCAAGGTGCAGCTGAGGACTGATGGGAGTTATGGTGGAGTCACTGTCTTCGTATATCTTCAATATTTTGCAATTTATGAATGGCAAGTGGAGTATTTTTCAGTGACCTGTGGAATGTGTTGTATACATCTACAGCGGACGGTAAGATGTGAATGTATTTTAATGAATTAGCTTGGGTCATATAACGATACAGTTTATGTTTTAGAGTTTTGATGGCACGTTCCACTATGCTAGATTTCATTTCCGAAAATACACTATATAGTTTAATATTTTTCTTATTCAAATAATTTTGAACTGACCTGTTGTAAAATTCTTTTCCTCGGTCAGTGAATATCCGCCTTACACCGAGAAACTGAGGAGTTTCCTCTAATATCTTCCTTAGGGCGACTAACACATCACTCGAATTTTTTGTTTTTAAAGATTGAGTCTGCATTAGGCGGGAATAAACATCAACACAAATTAAAATATATTTAACACCATTATTGTATTTTTGTAAACTACAAAAGTCCCCCAGGTCACAAGCAATTATGGTACGGGGCTTAGGAGCTAATATTTTCCGGCGGGGGAACCTAACTAAATTTCCCTATGTAAGGTGAAAGATCGCTCTCCACGAAGAAACTCCTTAACATCTGCAATACTGATGTTGGAGTCTTTAAGTCTGGCAGCCTTATACAATTTTGAATTGATCCTGTGAAACCACCCAAGCTGGAAATGTCATTATAGATGGTGGTAAGAATTGACCGTTTCTGTGTTGTTAGAGACATTTTTATTATTACTTTTGATAAACAATTTCACACTGGTCTTCATTGGCAATGTTCGTTCGTAGTTGCAATGGCTCAGGAACTGTCAGATCGACCAATAAATAGCCATACTCCCTCTGGGATATTGCCCGACGGTATATTTCAACGAAATTATTAATAGTTTTTCGACCATATAACTGTCCACTTAAAATTTCAAGTTGGGTTATGTCTCTCTGCTTCATTAATATATAATGGGAACAATTCAGAGTTATTGTCCTGGCATATTTCCCCTGGGGAAACAAATTTTGACTAATTAGAATTACAGAAATATTACTGTGTCTCCCTCGGGTGAAGATATTGGCAATAATTGGACTTTGTATGGCTTCCAGGTATAAGTCATCAATTATATACAAAACTGACTCATTCGAAAAAGGATCTTTATACTCTAATGGGTTAATCAGCTCCTGGGAGAGAGTAACCTTGTTTCGTAAGAGGGAATGTTTGAAAGGCGATGTTCTGTATTATTTGCAGTTGACACTACAATTTGTGAGAATATTCCGTGGTATTTAACACATACATTTCCTACGAGGGTAGTCTTGCCAGAATTACTGAATCCAGCCACAAATATTCTTGCCGGATGGCGGAAAATATTAAGTTGCTCGCTTGAGACAGAAGAAATATAT
>WNGS01155706.1:6247-16443 GCA_020271785.1 Procambarus virginalis
ATCACCAAGGATGCCAATACGAGAACAAAAATGCATAAGGCGAACGATATCAAAGTATCAGAGTCACCAAGAATTCTATTGAGGGAGAGGTGACCGCGAGGGGCGGTCGGAAAGCAAGACACACGCTCGTCCCGGAAGTCAGGACATTCAAGAAGGACATGCACGACCGTAAGAGGGACAATGCAATTAGGGGACAATTACATAAGGAAAAGGAAAAGCGATCCGGCATAATTAGAGAAGACAGCAGCAGGAGTGCAAGGCCAAAAAAGGACAGAGGACTGCCCCACGGAGCATCACACTCCGGCAGCCGTCCACTAAGCCCTCTCACGACGCCAACGGGCCGGATGGGGAGAGAAGGGTGAGGGGGAAATGGTGGGAGGACTGAGGGACCAGGGAAGGTTGCTGTGGCTTTGCAATATGGCTCAGCAATGCACATGCATTGCTGAGCCACAGCCACGTGTGGCGGGGTACTGCTAGTAAAAAATAAATAAATGGTACAGGAGGCTGATATGCCAGCAAACACTATCCAGGCAACCATATAACTTGGATAAGTCGCCACAACATTGTCACTTGGCTCGTTAACTCCCCATGGCGTCTCCTGCCACTTAGTTTCATCTAATTTCGTTATAAAAATATTATTTCAGCATAAAATCATGTTCTACAATCAGCACCAACATTATTGAGAGTAAATATTTATTTTTTTCATTACTTGCGTAATGCTAGGAGGGTTGGGGTAGTTTTGAGAAATTAGTAGGACCCATGATGTCTCCATTTGAACTTTGGTGAACATTGGCAGGTGAACATTAGTAATGTTCACCTGCAGCACCTAGCAGTACTGAGGACTCAGGCAACTGTTGTGGGTTGTATCCTGGGAAAGGTCAGTAATTGGCCTAGGTGAACCTTAATAAGCTTAAACAGGCACCCCGAATATGGGTAACCAGCTTTTACTCAGCAGGCTCCTAGCCCCAATACTTGCCGCTCTAGATGTTTTGAATTGGTTCCAAGGGTTGTCATTGCCAGGGGGTGGTAATGGGGGACGAGCTCCCATGACTATAAAATGCTCCTATATGGCATGCGTCTCAAATAGCCTCTGACAACCAAGTCCAACTCTGGCCTGCACGGGTGGCTTAGTCTTTAAGTCCGGCGGAACTGCTTTTACCGACAGGAGAAGGGGCGAGGGCGTGCCTCTGGCGCCTTAAAACCAGCTGCTCCGGGTAGATGGGACTCGATAGCCTTGGAAGGCAGCCCATCTAGGGGAAGGAAAACCCCGATTTTAAACCTCTGCTGCCTTGCGGCCATACCCCTTTTCTGGGAAAGGCTTCAGGAGTCAACCTCGAGGAAAAATCCGGAGTTGGAGCCCCTAAGGCAGTTCGTTGTTGACGTCGACCTCGTTCTGGCAGCTCCTGCGACGTTGCTGGAACCATGTGTATTGGCATTTGCCTTTCTATTGGATAATTTCAGCAACGTGGAGAGGGGGGGATTTGCTGCATGGGTAACAGCTCCTCCTCCATATCTACCTACCCAGGCTTTGCGCCCTGGAGAGGACACTCCAGCTTCGCCTCACAGCGTCGAACCAACACGGGAAGCGACAGTCTACCGGTTTTAAGTCTTCTGCTCGATTGGCGAAGAGTGTGACGCCAGGGGTTGCTTCTGACGGTGGGAGGGGTCATCGTGCCCCACTGGGCAGCTACCGCCCGCCTCAAGCTGGGCAAACCCCAGCCAATAAGGTGTTGCCTCGCCACGGTCCGTTAACCTCACTGGGTGCGTGGGGTTTAGGGTGAAAACCGACAAGCGGCCCGACAACTTTGCACCAAGCAATATCATACCCAAAAAGAAAATATCAACTGCCCTAAAGCTGGGCACATGGAACGTCAGGACACTGACACCAGGTTTCTCTGACGACCTGCAAGAAATCAATGACGCCCGAAAAACAGCAATCATTGATAGGGAGCTGAGCAAACTGCAGATGGATATTGTTGCTCTCCAAGAGACCAGGCTCCCTGGATCAGGATCTGTGAGAGAGAGGACCTTCTCTTTCTTCTGGCAAGGAAAACCACCTGATGAGACCAGAGAACATGGTGTGGGATTTGCCGTCAGGAATACACTGTTGGGATACATTATGCCACCGATGGGGGAAACCGAACGAATTCTGTCTCTGCAACTGCACTCCCAAACAGGACCAGTCAATGTAATTAGTGCATATGCACCAACCCTGACTTCTCCAGCAGAGGCAAAGGAAAAATTCTACGATGACCTCAACAGAGTCATAGCAAGAATCCCTGTAAAGGAGCCACTGTTTATCCTCGGCGACTTCAACGCCAGAGTGGGTGCCGAGCACAACATTTGGCCCACTTGTCTGGGTAAATTCGGCATAGGGAGGATGAATGAGAACGGGCAACGTTTGCTAGAACTCTGCTGCCTTCATGGTCTCTGTGTCACCAACACGTTCTTTGGCACAAAGCCTCAACACCGAGTATCTTGGAGACACCCAGATCCAAGCACTGGCACCAGCTTGACCTGATTCTTACCAGGCGTGCAAGTTTACCCAGTGTCAAGATTACGCGTAGCTACCAGAGTGCTGTCTGTGACACCGACCACTCCCTGGTCTGTAGCAGGGTCAAGATGCAACCAAAGAAGATTCATCACTCAAAAAAGACGGGCAGACCTCGCATCGACACCACTAAGACCCGAAACCAGGACAAGGTGAAAGATTTTGCACGAGTGCTCGAGGAAGCTCTCCCTGGCCCAGCCGGGGTCACTGCCTGTAAAAGATGGGAGCACTTCAGAGACGCTGTGTTCAACGCTGCCATTTCCACCTTGGCAAGAAGACCAGCAGGTCGGCTGACTGGTTCGAGGCTCACTCGGAAGAGATGACACCTGTCATTGAAGAGAAGAGAAACGCCTTGGCAGCCTACAAAGCCTGCCCAAGTCAGCGCAACTTACAGATCCTTCGGGCCATCCGCTGCAAAGTACAGCAGAGCGCCAGGCGATGTGCCAACAACTATTGGCTCCAGCTCTGCTCCCAGATACAGACTGCAGCGGATACAGGCAATGTAAGGGGAATGTATGACGGCATCAAGCAGGCCCTCGGCCCAATCCAGAGGAAGACCGCTCCTCTGAAATCTGCCACTGGCGAGGTGATTCAGGACCAGACACTGCAGCTGAAGCGCTGGGTCGAGCACTACTCTGAGCTATACGCCAGGGACAATGTGGTCACCGAAGACGCCCTGAGCGCCATTGAGTGTCTGCCTGTGCTAATGGAGCTCGACAGCGAACCGACCCTCGAAGAACTCAGTGATGCCCTAGACTCCCTTGCTCCTGGTAAAGCTCCTGGCAAAGATGGCATTCCTGCTGAGACCTTGAAGTGCTGCAGAGGTAGCCTGCTCATGGAGCTGCATGAAATTCTCTGTCTCTGCTGGGAAGAAGGAGAGGTGCCACAGGACATGAGGGATGCCAACATCGTCACGCTGTATAAGAATAAAGGTGACAGGGGCGACTGCAACAACTACCGTGGAATCTCCCTCCTCAGTACTGTCGGAAAGCTGTTTGCTCGAGTCGCATTGAAGAGGCTCCAAGTACTTGCAGAGAGAGTCTATCCAGAATCACAATGCGGATTCAGAGCTGACAGGTCCACAATCGACATGGTCTTTTCCCTCAGACAACTGCAGGAGAAATGCAGGGAACAGAAGCAGCCACTCTTCATAGCCTTCATAGATCTGACGAAGGCCTTCGACCTCGTCAGCAGGGATGGCCTGTTCAAGATCCTCCCCAAGATCGGATGCCCACCCAGGCTCCTCAGCATCATCAGATCTTTCCATGAGAACATGAGGGGCACCGTGGTCTTTGATGGACTAACATCAGACGCCTTTGACATCCGAAGTGGAGTAAAGCAGGGCTGCGTACTGGCTCCAACCCTATTCGGGATTTTCTTCGCAGTTATGCTGCGGCACGCCTTCGGATCTGTCACGGAAGGCATTTACCTCCGGACCAGGTCGGATGGAAAGCTCTTTAACCTCGCCAGGCTGAGAGCCAAGACGAAGGTTCGGCTGAGGTGTCTGCGCGACTTCCTTTTCGCCGACGACGCAGCAGTCACTGCCCACTCAGCCGAAGACCTCCAACGGCTCATGACCCGCTTCAGCGAGGCCTCTCAGGCTTTCGGACTCACCATCAGCCTGAAGAAAACACAAGTCATGGGACAAGGAGTGGACTCCCCACCTGACATCGGCATCTCCGATTCCAAACTGGAAGTCGTTCACGACTTCGTGTACCTGGGCTCCACAATCTCTGACTCCCTCTCTCTTGATACGGAGCTAAACAAACGCATCGGTAAGGCATCTACTACCATGTCGAGACTGACAAAGAGAGTGTGGGCCAACAATAGGCTGACTGAGTATACTAAGATTCAGGTTTACAGAGCCTGTGTCCTGAGCACTCTCCTTTATGGCAGTGAGTCTTGGACACTCCGCGCCCGTCAGGAAAGACAGCTGAATGCCTTCCACATGCGCTGCCTTCGACACATCTTGGACATCACCTGGCAGGACAAGGTGACAAACAACAACGTCTTGGGGAGAGCAAGAATCACCAGCATGTACACAATGCTGAAACAGAGACGAATGCGCTGGCTCGGGCACGTTGTGCGAATGGGCGACGGCAGGATCCCCAAGGATCTCCTGTATGGAGAGTTGATGCAGGGAAAGCGTCCAACAGGCAAGCCCCAGCTACGGTACAAAGACGTATGCAAGAGGGACCTGAAAGCCATGGACGTCGATCTTGCTATATGGGAGACACTGGCTGCAGACCGTTCAGCCTGGAGGCAGTCTGTTCAAAGAGGTCTCTCCAAGTTCGAGGAGTCACTTGCCAAGGAATCGGAGGCAAAGAGACAGAGAAGGAAAGCCAGTAGCCAGGAAGACAGACCAGAATCGGACTTCGTTTGTGCTCGGTGTGGGATGGACTGCCACTCTCGGATTGGCCTCATCAGTCACACCAGACGCTGCACCAGGATTGACAACCAGAGCGCAACTCCATAGTCTCCCGAGACTGAAGGATGCCTACTACTACTACTATATTAATTAATCCCCATAAAGTTGATTCTAACAATAATAATAATGCAGTAAAAACGTATGAAGAAAACGATATAAATAATTGTTTGCTTGTCGTTTACAAGTATTATTAATATACGTTTCACTCTGACCGCTGATCGAGAGGTCAACAACATAGCCAGAACGTATATATGGTACGAAACGTGGTCCCACATGGTACGGTCCTCACATCACCATTAGTTTTTTATAATAAAAATAATAATAATAATAATAATAATATAAATAATAATAATAATAACAAATCCACAGGAGTCTTAATGAGGGTTCGAACCTATGCGAACCTATGCAATGAGCAATCTATGCAATGCGCAACTATGAAATGCTTTCATTCAAAGCTATCAATGTGCTTTATTGTGCCAATTTATTTATTTAAATACAAAAAGGTACATTGGGGGTTAAGAGAGTACATAATGATAATTTTACATTCTTGTAAAGCCACTAGCATGCATGGAGTTTCGGGCAAGTCCTTATTATAATAGATAATTTTAACTAGATACTTTCCAGTAAAATTTACAAATAATGTTTACAGGTACATTGTAAGAAATTTTGACACAATAAACAAAGATTAGATTAATATACAATAATGATAATACACTATAATGACAAAGATTACTAGGTATATTAGGGTAAAATTTGAGGGGTTATCAATTGGTTCATTGTAGCACAATTTGAGAATCATTTCAAGGAATAATGCAGTAGAATATGCACTATATAACAATCATGATATCAGATGATATCAGTGATTACAATGGTAAAGTTATATGGCTTATGCACATATAGTTGGGGGATTGGGTAGCACTAGATACAGTGCGAGTTTAAAGCACTAGGTAGGATACTCTGAAGATGAAATTAGGTACTTTTTGTTTTTAAATATGGCAAAAGTTCGACAGTTTTTCAATTCGTTAGGGAGTGAGTTCCATAGACTAGGTATCTTTATTTGCATAGAATGTTTACACAGATTAGTTTGACCGAGTTGCTTGGTGACACCGGCCAGGTCGGACCTCCGAGGTCTTTCCGCTCCTGGCTCGAGTTTACGTTGGGTGATTGCTGGTTTGCCCTGCTGGTGGTGGGTTTTGCCTCTGACAGGATGACGTTTGACTTAGCATGGGGACTTCTCGTCCTCCAGTGAAGAGGACATTGTCGGCTGTCTGGCATTTACGGTGCCAGTAGACCATTCGTTGGTTGGTGTCGCCCTGGTGGACGTGCTACATGTGCAGCTGTCGGACCTAGTGGGCGTCCAGCTCTTCAGGGCAACCGTGTTATCTTGAGATGATTTCTGGGCTTTAGTGTCCCCGCGGCCCGGTCCTCGACCAGGCCTCCACCCCCAGGAAGCAGCCCGTGACAGCTGACTAACACCCAGGTACCTATTTTACTGCTAGGTAACAGGGCATAGAGTGAAAGAAACTCTGCCCATTGTTTCTCGCCGGCGGGTGGATCGACCCAGGACCACAGGATCGCAAGTCCAGCGTGCTGTCCGATCGGCCGACCGGCTACCCTTACCGACACGTGTTGTGGTCAAGTTCCGCCTCCAGGCTGCCTTTCAGGCGTTTCTCGAGCGGTGTGAGGGGCGTGTTTACCCTCTTCCTGATACTGCTGGGTTCTGTTAAGGTGGTGAATCTTAGTGTCACCTTGACGTCTGTGTCGGTTCATGGTGCCCCCATCGAATTTCAGGACGACTTTTTGACCTCCTGCTTTTGAAAGATTTGGGACAGTGTTAAGTATTCGTTGAACAAGGCGTTGCCGGGCACTGTGTTGGTATGCTTGACGGCTCCCGCACCCTGACGATGTCCCTGAAGTGTAGTGTACCGTCGTCGATGTCCGTGTTGGGTTACACGCTCCGCTGCCGTATCGGGGTCAACCGCGCACCTGTTATAGGTGTGGTCACGAGGGTCATCTGGCTGCAGCGTGCGACATGGGAGCGACTGGTAGGGGTGCATGTTTTTCGTGCGGAGGATTTTCCGCCCCCGTTGCGTTCGGACGGTTCTGAGGACGGAGTGGGTGGTGGTGTGCCTGAGGCGTCTGATTGCCTGTCTGCTGCTCCGCCTGTTAGGCGAGTTCTACAGCCTGTCCGACAATCTGGTGACTGTTGTAGTCCCGGGGTTGTTGAGTCGGTATGTGTGGGTGTTGGGCCGTCGCCTGCGCTGCGTGTAGTGGAGGGTGTCCCGGTGGAGGTTCATGTCTACCCTCGCCTGTGGATGTGATACCGGCTCCCGGGGACGCGCGTTCTGCTGTTTTGGAGGGGGGGGGGGGTCTTCGGCACGGGCGGTGCCTGCCGTGCCTGTGTGTGTTGGCGACTGTAGTTCTACTCTTTCCATCCCCTTGCAGAAGCGTGCGCGTCGATGTTCTGAGGCTGTTTCCGTAGATGATGTGGACAGTGTGAGTGATGTGGCCTCTGTGGACTCTTCGGGCGAAGTGGGTGTGGCCTGTGTGGATGTGAAGATGGTGGCTGTGCCTGCAGAGGGGCCTGCTGAGCGTGGTGTGGTGCGGCCTGTCTCGAAGCGTTTGGGGCGGGCTCGGAGTGTGTCTCCCCTTCGTGGTGTGCCTTGGGAGTAGGTGAGGGAGTATGGTGCTCTAGCGTCCCCCCCCCCCCCGTGGATGATGGTGCTGTGCAGGGCTTCGAAGTTGCTGCCTGTTCTCTCCTCCTGCGTCTCCTGCTGTTGGTTCTCGGCAATGGGAGGTTGCCCCTGGTAATCGGGACCACGTCGTGGTGTTGCGGAAAGATGTGCGTCGAGGGGCCTCGGCTCCTGTGCCTGGTGGTGGGGTCGATGCCGCGGTTCCCCTCCTTCGTTACCCGGTCTGGGGGAATCCTAGTCCCGGCTGCTGGGTCGTGCCCTGTGAGGGTCCGGTGTTGGGCCCTTATCGGGATGCCCGGGTGCTTCCGATCCCGTGGTGCTTATCCACTATCTAGGTTCTTCTTGAGGTTATCTTGAGATGATTTCGGGGCTTTTAGTGTTCCTGCGGCCCGGTCCTTGACCAGGCTTTCACCCCCAGGAAGCAGCCCGTGACAGCTGACTAACACCCACGTACCTATTACTGCTAGGTAACAGGGGCATAGGGTGAAAGAAACTCTGCCCATTGTTTCTCACCAGCCCTGGGATCAAACCCAGGACCGCAGGATCACAAGTCCAGCGTACTGTCCGCTCGGCCGACCAGCTCCCTGGTGTGTTGGGAGTGAAGGAGTTTGTTTATAGGGTGCCGATAAGATGTCTCAGCCGAGGCCCCGCCTGGTGGCCGGGTGTCCCCCGACACGTTGGTGATTTGGATGCGTACTGCTTGCGCTTTCCAATATATAAGTTTCTCGGAGAAATATTAGTTGACGTCTTGCGCACGCTGCTCTGCCGTGCATGGATCGACTGCCGCCGTGAACTCGACATCCCACACTACGGTGCGGCGAGTCTCCTTCTAACGTCCGCCTCTGTTTTCGTCGCCACTCCTCTCACTACGGCCCGACTCATCTAGCACTTTTGACTTTCTTTCTCCCTCCTCAACGTCAGCGCGTCTCCCTACATCTGTCCTGGTGCAAGGACAGATGTAGGGAGTGACAGATCAAGTGACCATGGGTTAATAGAGTATGGCCAATACGCAACCTCGCCAGAGCCATTTCCCATCGCCGGTACGGTGATAGGAGGTCATCCACGAGGAAACACAACATTTAAGAGTACGTAGTTTGTTACCAGTAACAGCGACCAAGAAGCCTGCCAATGGTAAGGATGGAGGAATGGATAACCGGGTAAAAGTCGGATATGGAATACCTTTACAAGAGATGGGACAAGAGCGGACAGCTTCCTTGGCGGCAGCATCCGCACGCTCATTTAAAGACACACCAACATGACTGGGAACCCAACAAAACTCAACTGACTTAAATTTACTGTGAACAAGAAAACACCAATGCTGGATCTCGACAACTACTGGATGAACCGGATTAAAGGACCCGAGAGCCATGAGGGCACTACGAGAGTCAAAACAACAACTACAAAGGAAGACTGACACACGAGAAACAGGAGACGAAGAACATAGAGAACAGCATAAAGCTCCACTGTGAAGATGCTTGTCTCCGGATGTAAGCGACACACGTAAGTGCGATCAGGAAAACACAGTAGCCAACACAGTTCTGTAGACTTGGACCCATCGATGAAGACAGAAACGAAGCAGGAGTGAGAGAAAAAGTGCTCAAGGAAAAGCGTTTTAGAACCGTAGGAGGGGTAAAGCTTAGTGATGCAGGTCAAGGATGTACAAAACTGCGGAAGAGGGACTCTCCACGGGGGCAAAGGAGGAACAACACGAGGAGAAAAAAACATAGAAACACGAACGGAAAGAGAATCCTTTAAGCGAGATAACCGGACAGAAAGAGGAGGTGGTGGAGAGGGCAGGAACCACAGGAGGGGTAAAAGTTAAAGCACGACAGAGACGAGCGGAAGGATGCGTAAGGACCGCGCAAGATGGCGAAGACAGTAGCGATCACGGCGGTCCTGGAAAGAGAAGAAGCCAGTGTCAACATACAAGCTAAGGACGGGAGTCGAACGAAAGGCACCAGACCGAGGCGCAACCCAGTATGGTGCAAGCATCAAGACGTGAAGAGCAGAAAGAGAAGCAGACGAGTAAAGCAGACCACCCATAATCGAGCTTAGACAGGACGAGAGAGGAATGTAAAGCAAGGAGAGTGCACCTATCCGCTCCCCCAAGAAGTATGGGACATTCTCGGAAGGGTAAGGGCCATAAGGCACTCAACACGGAGGTAAAAGATATGGGGAGACCAAGACAAGCGAGTGTCAAGGAATAACCCCAAAAGCTTTACGGAATCTTTGTACTCAAGGGGATGACCATGAAGTGACAAAGAGGGACGAAGAACGACCCCGTTTCCGAGTAAAAAACATGGCACAAGTCTTAAATGTAGAGAACTTGAAACCGTGATCGGTGGCCCAAGACGACACGGCATCAATCACAAGTTGAAGCCGGCGCTGAAGGAGAGGCGAATCATCACCCTGACAGCAGAGGGTAAGATCATCGACATAGAGTGGAGAAGGCACCTGAAGGAATAGAGGAAAGAAGACCATTGAGGGCAACCAGAAAAGAGTAGTGCTAAGAACACTACCCTGG
>WNGS01155712.1:0-13258 GCA_020271785.1 Procambarus virginalis
ACATTAATGTTGATAAATTTGTTACTGTCAGAGAACATGATAGATAATATCGGGTACTATATATATCTATATAGATATATCATATATATAGTATACTATAGTATATATATATAAGCTACCTGGAAACAGTTATGCGGTGTTTAAGCTGTGTGCCCAGTATTATCTCATTATGATCATTGATATTGTGAATGATTGTATCTATATAATATATATATAATGGTTATGTAGTGCTTGAATAAACCAATATTTTGATGCTGTACAGTTTTTCTGTGTATCCATATGTCCCAGTATCTGAAGTGAATTACGGTATGTTGAAGGACAGTGCAGTGGCTTATAACAGTTATTATCATTACTGTGATATACTGTGTTAGTGTCCTTAACTTAGACCCCCTACGTTTACTTGCCGAGTTGAAGTAGTGTTTAATTGAGCATTTAGGCCATATCACATTGATTATCGTGATGTCACGCATTTCACGCAGCATGAGTAGCCATCCGGTGTGTGGAGCGTACCGCCATTATAGCAATTATTGTGTTGATTGCCTGATTTGTTTTGCTGAGAATCGAGCCTTGCATAGTAGGCCAAAAAGTGAGTTCTGGCTACTAGGTACGACATATATATATATATATATATATATATATATATTATATATATATATATATATATATATATATATATATATATATATATATTTATATATATCATACCGCTGGACCCCCGCGTCAAGACGCTTTCTACGCTCCTCACTCTACGCTGTATTTCAGCCCTTAAACTACCGCCAGATGATGTAGACCACCACCCACAGGCAGCTAAGTACGTGGAGTCCAAGCATGTCATAGCACAATCAAAGTAACCAACCCAAATCGACTCATTCAGACACAAACTAAATTCAAAACAAATCCTCTCTGTGTGAGTACCAGTGCAGCTACCCACCTCTGCCCACCACCGCGCTGCCTGCCGCAAGTTTCCACCAACAAATACTCCAGTCATCCTATACCTATCATGTCTCCCAGGAACAAGACTGTACAGGTAAATAAGATCAACAAAGCCCCTAACAAGGCATCCATCCCGACAAATAGTGCCAGTCATCGTGTTTCTCCCTCTGGAAGCTCTGGGGTCTGTGGCGATGGTGCCTCCCCCCCCCACCACCCCATTGAGCCAGGGAGGGTTGTCCTCTCAACCCTCCCCTGCTGGCATTCTCGCATCACTGTTTACGAGATTCAAACGTGCTTCTGGTCCCTCACGGGAGTTCCATAACTGGGCTGATAACCAGTGGTTCAAAAAGTTGTGCTCAGTCCTTGAGGCTCAAAATACGATCATCTTGAGTCTTCAATCCGAAAATCAAGCCAACTGTTCGAACCTCCAGCAACAACAACAAGAAATAACCCTCCTCCAGGATGATAATAGAAACTTAAGGGCTAGCCGAGATCAACTCCAGCATGACTTGAATGATCTCCGTGAGGAAAACATTCGTCTGAAATCTGATGAAACCATAAAAAAACAAGAGGAAGCTCTCAGCAAAATGACTGCAAGTATCAATACTTTATCCGCCCAACGTTCCATCACCCAGGAGGAACAAGATCAGCAAAAGCTGCTTGATTCTGTAGTTGTGTCGTCCCAAGCTATTCCAGTGAACGCGAAGGTGAAAAGTGTACTGAAATTGTTCAGAATCTCTTAAAACAAGAATTGCAGGTCAATCTAGACAAAACTGACATTATTGCTGCTCTAGGCAAAACTAACCCATCTGGACACAACCAGCGCAAAATTCGACTGAAATTGGCCTCCCAGTCCACTAAATCTCATCTTGTCCAAACAGCTGCGTCCCCAAAAAAGGGAATTTACATAAACGAGTGCTTGACTAGAAAAAGACAGCACCGCCTCTACCGCCTGCGTCAAATCCGTCATCAAAACCCAGACGCGATTCATCAGTGCTTCGTTAGAGATGGCTTGATTAAAGTTAGGAAAACATCAACAGGTAAAATGTTTACAATTACTAATGAGGATAACCTCAACACCTTCCTCAACCAGTGTGGTGTGTCTAACTTTATTAGCGCTCCCAATGAGTCAACATAATTAATCCCCTTGTCACGTAGTGCGGGCTAGGTATCCTAATTTCTTTTTGTTTCACTTTTTTAATTAATTTTTAATTTACCTTTTACTAGTCATTTTCTGGGCACAATTAACCGAGTGCTTAAATATATCTCATGCCTCTTAAGTATACGGTCATAACTTACTACTTTTAGTAAATAATCCTTAGCTTAAATTAACCTATGTTTATTACTCAACTTTTTCTCTGAATTCATTTATTACTAAGGTTGCCTAGCCTCGCCATCCTCTCTTACTCCATTGTACCACTGGCTTTGCCTGTGTCTCATTTTGGAAATTATTTACTTACAGCTAGTGTACCTGAGAGTACCTGTAAGCTATCTCATTTTTTGTTCTTTTTTGTTCATTTTGTTTGTGTGTTGTATAGACTTGTTTTATATATATTTTCCCCTTTTATGTCTTAATTCTTTTTTGTAATTTGCCATTCCTGCCTTGTATTCCTGCAAACATCCTTATTATGCAGGCAAGTTTAGACCCTGAACTAAACCTCTTATCCACTATCTATGACAATCATCACTTTAATGATCTGAACTGCAGATATTTTACAGCAAATGATGTAAACAATGTATTATCACATAATCACAATATCTCTGTGATCAACTTAAATGTTAGATCCCTAGGTAAACACTTCGATGATGTTAGTGCCTTAATTGAAACTATTGACAACAAATTCACTTTATTATACTTACTGAAACATGGTTGAAAGAGGATACTACTCAACTCTTTAACATGCCTAACTACTTGGCAATTCACAACTGTCGTGAAACTCAGAGAGGTGGTGGTACTGCTCTTTACTACCATCATGAACTAACATGCTTAAAAGTAATTAGAACTAGAGACTGCTGTGGGGAGTATATCTTCGCCAGTTTCAGAGTAAAGGGTACCGAGTCTATCCTGTCTGTGGGAGCAGTCTATAGGATTCCTAACACTGATGTGCCCGAATTCAATTCAAAAGCCTTTATAACACCCACTGTCCTATGCTTACAAAACAAGTCACTACCAAAAGGCTTAACAATCCCTGGCTTACAAAGGGAATACTTAAATCCATTAATAAAAAACATGACCTTGAGAAGAAGTATAGGCTAGGAACCGTCTCCAAAGAATTCTCAAAGAATTACTCTTTACTGCTGTCTAAGATAATTAGACGAGCCAAAACTAAATACTACGAAGATAAATTTACCCAAATAAAGAGCAACATTAAAAAAACTTGGAGCACAATTTCACAAATCTTGGGATCAAAGAAGATTTTAAACAACAAACCAACACTCCTGTCAATAACGATGGTCAGCTTTCAGCCTCTGATTCTGCTATTGAGTTCAATAGGTTCTTCTCTTCCATTGGGTCATCCCTTGCAAATGATATTCCTTCTTCCAGTACTGAGGTTAAGGACTACCTTACAGGTAACTATCCACAGTCTCTGTACCTAAAGCCTACTAATTCCACTGATGTCAATGAGATAATCCTTTCCCTTAAAACCAAGTCTAGTGCCCTTGATGAGATTCCGACATTAATTTACAAAAAAGCCTCCAGATCCTTAGCCCCTGCAATTACATTGCTCTTCAACAAGTCACTTGAACTCCAAACCTTCCCAGATATTCTAAAAAAAGCGAGAGTAACCCCTGTCCACAAATGTGGTGATCTCACTGATGTTAACAACTACAGACCTATTTCAATCCTGCCTAACTTATCAAAAATTTTGAAAAACTAATCTACAAGCAGCTTTACTCTTATCTAGCCAAGCACAATATACTTAGCTCTTGCCAATATGGCTTCAGACCTAAAAAAGCACTAACGATGCACTTATTAGTATGATTAACTTAATTCATGCAGCTCTTGATAAAATGAGTTCCCTGTTGGGTTATTTGTGGACCTGCGTAAGGCTTTTGACACTGTCAACCACCAAAACCGTCTTCTTAAATTACATCATTATGGAGTCAGAGGACTTTCCCTGCAATACCTCAAATCTTACCTTACTGACAGACTCCAGTATGTTTCTGTGAACAATTCAATTTCTCCTACCCTACCCATCAGCATTGGTGTTCCTCAGGGCAGTATACTTGGCCCTCTCTTCTTTCTCATCTACATTAATGACCTTCCAAATGCCTCCCAACACCTTAGACCAATTCTATTTGCTGACGACACAACCTTCATTTACTCCAGTCCTGACCCCCTTGCTCTAAATGCCACAGTAAATACCGAGCTTAATAAAGTCCATCTTTGGCTAACTGCCAACAACTCACCCTTAACATTGACAAAACTTTCTACATTCTGTTTGGCAATAAATCCTCTAATCAAATAAATCTCAAGATTAACAATACCCAAATTTGTAACAAATTAGATGGCAAATTCCTTAGCGTTCTCATTGATCACAAGCTTAATTTCCAGGGAAACATTCTAAATATATCAAAAAAAGTTTCAAAAACTGTTGGCATTCTTTCTAAGATCAGATATTATGTACCCCGCCCTGCCCTGGTGACTCTCTATTACTCCCTCATCTATCCATATCTCAACTATGGTATTTGTGCTTGAGGTTCTACTACCCAAAATCATTTACGTCCTCTAATTACTCAACACAAAGCTGCTATTAGGACAATATCCAACTCTGGCCCCAGACATCACTCGGTACCCCTACTCAAATCTCTCAATATGTTAGATATTAAGTCACTGCACATTCTCTCATGTGTATCATACATATATAAAACGCTGAACTGTAATGCCAATCCTGACCTCAAAAGCTTCATTGAAAGCTGTAACAGAACCCATGAGCACCACACACCAGAAATAAATACAGTTTTGATATTCCAAGAGTACGACTTAATCAAACTAGAAATGCGCTACAAATCAAGGGACCCAGAATGTGGAATGACCTTCCCAACCATGTTAAAGACTGTACCTCTCTCAACCAGTTTAAGATTAAAACTAAACACTACCTGATAAACTCCCTGTAACCTACCTTACCCCTCTATTGTCAACCCATGTCTTATTTTATTTTTATTTTATTTTTTTTTGTTCAACGCTGTTTGTCTACATATTGTATTTGTGCTGCTTTTCAGTCATGTTCCCCCCTTTTTTTTTGTTCCTTTATTTGTATCTGTTCTCAAAACATTTTATTCTTTTTGCTCAATTAATATTAAATTTTAGATATTAATGTTTTCTTGCCCGAAACGCATTGCGTAATAGTGGCTTTAGGCATTGTATGTACTAGCTCTATCTATAAATCGATCCACTTATGTAAAATCTCTTTATGTATGTACCTTTCCTGAATAAACATATTTATTTTATTTATTTATTTATATGATTTCCGTGGTTTAAGGGGTAATGGCCCTAATGTTAAACACATGCACACTGTAACCCCTGTAATGGCCCTAATGTTAAATAGACGCTGTATGCAAGGCAAACGGCGGAATTTCTGGGAAGGAAGAAAATGTAATACCATACTCGGTGGCTAACCGACCATGGTTGAGCGTGCATCTTGGGGGGGGGGTATTTACGCGCGCACGGGGACGCACCAATCGTCTCGCTGCTGCGTTCCCGGGCGATACACTCAAAACGTGTCTCCACTCATCTGCGTTAAGGTCTAACCTTCACAAGCTGCGCCTATCTTAAAGGAGCATCACCTTGAGCGCCAAGTGCTCACGAAATTCTTCTCATATTCTTAAGTGTACAGAGTGGGGGAAGAGCCTCATTCAGAGTGGAGATATGAAGACTCACATGTTGGTGCACAGGAGCGAGGAGGTGCTGGGAAGAGGTTCAGGCATCTTCGAAGTAGGTCCTCTCATCTTTTATACATTCGGCTGTTAATTCCCACAAGCGTTGAGGACAAACCTCTCGAGTGTCCCGAGTGTGGGAAGAGGTTCAGTCTGTTTAGTCATATGATGACTCACAATTTAGTGCATTCTCCTATCTTATTCCATTCGGCAGACAATCCCCCAAGTGTACAGCCCCCACAAGTGTAGATGACAAACCTCACGAGTGTCCCATGTGCGGGAAGAGGTTCAGTCTGCTTCGTCTTATGAAGACTCACATTTTAGTGCATTCGGATGACAAACCTCACGAGTGTCCAGAGTGTGGTAAGAGTTTCTGTCGTCTTGGCCATCTGAAGAGACACTTATTAAGGCATTCAGAGGAACGCCGTTTCGTGTGTGCAGAGTGTGGCAGGAGTTTAAGAACGTGAAGCTATATTAACACACATGTTAAATCATTGGCGGTTCGCCCTCATGAGTGTCGAGGATGTGGAAAAAGATTCAGGCGTCTTCGAAGTCTGAAGTCCGTGTGTTACTGCATTGTGTTCCGGAAGGCCACATTACTCAATGCCTTTATCCTATATGAGCAGTGCGCCAGTGCAGCATTTGATGCAACTAGGGAGAATGTCATGGCACATTGCGAAGGAGCCTAGTGCCAGTTACCCAATACAATGTCGGGGTATGCACAAAGAAGGGCTCATTTCTTAAACAGTCATTATGTCTGGCTATGTGTTTTCACTTTTCCCGTTTATTATTTCCCCTCATTCATTTATCCATGCTGATCATTTATCTATGATATTTCGCTCCTCATTTGGCTTGCCCGCCTGCGGGCGGGCCTAGCTGCTGTAGTTACGGCTGAAGTAGTCCCTGCCAAGGGTCCAGCAGCTAATGGCCCAGCTGCCCTCGGGCCAGGCCCAGCTACTGATGTCTTGGCTGCCGTGGATACGCTGCCGATGACCCAGCAGCTGATAGGCCAGCAGTCGGTGTGCCGGCTGAACATGCCCCTGGGGGCCAAGCCCAGCCGTCGATGTTCAGGCTGATGTGGTCCCGGCCGACGGTCCAGCAGTCGTCGGCCCAGCTGGTGGTGTGCCAGCTGAGCATGCCCCCTGGGGGCCAAGCACAGCTGCTGTTGTTCCGGCTGATGCGGTCCCAGACGATGATCCAGCAGCTGAGCACAGCCGGAGGGCCGGAGGAAGCCGGAGAGCTTCCTGGCATTACGTTGGTACTGGATGAATATGTTAGGTTGGGCTGACCTAACCTAACTACCCTAACCTAACCTAACTTAACCAAACCAAACCAACCCGAACCTAACCTAACCTATCCGGCGCTTGGTTCGTCATGTTTAGTTGGCGTCGCCAGCTCTATATTTCGTCTAATTTTTTAATAAAAATATATTTTCCAGATTAGAATTATGCCGGAGCAGCCGGCCCATCTCCATTATTCTAAGGTACAGTCCTGCCCGTGTTCCCCTCCACGCCCGCGTGTGCGGCGCCCTGTTGTAGTTGGGATTGTCCCCGGCGCCTGGCGTGTACCCAGCGCCTGTCCCGGCTGCTGATGTTCCGGCGGAAGTGGTTCCCGCCGATGGTCCAGCAGCCGAAGGCTGGCATGCTGAGCTAGCCCCTGGGGGCAAAGCACAGCTGCTGTTGTTCCGGCTGATGTGGTGCCAGCCGATGATCCAGCAACTGTTGGCACAGCAGGTGGTGAGCCAAGCTGAGCATGCCCCTGGGGGCCGAGCACAGCTGCAGCTAGCCGGTCACCAAAACAAACCTACCGAACCTAACCTAACTGATGCTTGGTTCGTCGTCTTTATTAGGCGTCACCAGCTCTTCATTTCGGCTAATTTTTTAATAAAAATATAATTTTCAGATTAGAATTATGCCGGAGCAGCCGGCCCATCTCCATTATCCTAAGGTACAGTCCTGCCCGTGTTCCCCTCCACGCCCGCGTGTGCGGCGCCCAGTTGTAGTTAGGATTGTCCCCGGTGCCCAGCGTGTACCCAGCGCCTTTCCCGGCTGCTGATGTTCCGGTGGAAGTGGTTCCCGCCGATGATCCAGCAGCCGAAGGCTGAGCATGCTGAGCATGCCCCTGGGGGACAAGCACAGCTGCTGTTGTTCCGGCTGATGTAGCGCCAGCCGATGATCCAGCAACTGATGGCACAGCTGGTGGAGTGCCAAGCTGAGCCTGCCCCTGGGGGTCGAGCACAGCTGCTGTTGTTCCGGCGGATGTGGCCCCAGCCGATGAGCCAGCGACTGTTGGCACAGCTGGTGGGGTCCCAAGCTGAGCATGCCCCTGGGGGCCGAGCACAGCTGCTGTTGTTCCGGCGGATGTGGTCCCAGCCGATGTCTAGCAGCTGAGGGCACAGCTGGTGGTGTTCCAGCTGTGCATGCCCCTGGGGGGCTAAGCACAGCTGCTGTAGTTCCGGCTGATGTGGTACCGCCAGCAGACGGCACAGCTGGCGGTGTTCCAGCTGAGCATGCCCCCGGGGGCCAAGCACAGCTGCTGATGCTCCGGCGGAGGTGGACGCAGTCGATGGTTCAGCAGCTGAGGGCACAGCTGGTGGTGTCCTATTATTAATTCTATTTTCTCCATTATTAGTTTCTTGTTATAATTTATTTATTATATATTTCTTTAATTTTATAATTTTATTGTGTTTGTTGTTCTAAGTCCTATCTATATAAATTTGTTATTTCCTATTGCTTACTTTACTTCCCAGCCGACGATCCAGCAGCTGATGGTTCAGCTGGCGGTGTTCCGAGCTGAGCGTGACACTGGGGGCCAAGTACAGCTGCTGTTGTTCCGGCTGATGTGTTCCCAGCCGATGATCCAGCAGCCGACGGCACAGCTGGCGGTGTGCCAGCTGAGCATGCCCTGGGGGCCAAGCACAGCTGCTGTTGTTCCGGCTGATGAGGTCCCAGCCGATGATCCAGCATGCCGATGGCACACCTGGTGGTGTTTATTATCAGTCCCGGCTGATGTGGTCCCAGCCGATGATCCAGCAGCTGACGGCACAGCTGGCGGTGTGCCAGCTGAGCATGCCCTGGGGGCCAAGCACAGCTGCTGTTGTCCCGGCTGATGTGGTCCCAGCCGATGATCCAGCATGCCGATGGCACACCTGGTGGTGTCCCAGCTGTGCACGACCCCGGGGGCCAAGCACAGCTGCTGTTGTTCCGGCTGATGTGGTACCAGCCGATGATCCAGCTCCTGATGCCACAGCTGGTGGCGTTTCCGAGCTGAGCATGACCCTGGCGGCCAAGCACAGCTGCTGTTGTTCCGGCGGAGGTGGTCCCAGCCGATGATCCAGCAGCTGACGGCACAGCTGGCGGTGTTCCAGCTGATCATGCCCCTGGGGGCCAAGCACAGCTGCTGTCGTTCCGGCTGATGTGGTCCCAGCCGACGATCCAGCAGCTGACGGCACAGCTGGTGGTGTTACAGCAGAGCATGCCCCTGGGGGCCAAACACAGCTGCTGATGTTACGGCGGAAGTGGTCCCGGCCGATGATCCAGCAGCTGAGGGCACAGCTGGTGGTGTTCCAGCTATGAATGCCCCTGGGGGGCTAAGCACTGCTGCTGTAGTTCTGGCTGATGTGGTACCAGCCGATGATCCAGCAGCTGATGTCATAGCTGGTGGTGTTCCGGCTGAGCACGCCCCTGGGGGACAAGCCCATCGGCTGTAGTCCAGCTGATGAGGTCCCTGACGATAATCCAGCAGCTAAGTGCACAGCTGGTGGTGGTCCAGCTGAGCATGCCCCTGGGGGCCAAGCCCGGCTGCTGTAGTTCCGGCTGATGTGGTCCCAGCTGATGGTCCAGCAGCCGCAGGCTCCGCTGGCAGTCTTCCAGAGGAGCGTGCCCTTCCCAGCTGCTGAGGTCCCAGCCGATGATCCAGCAGCTGATGGCACAGCTGAGGGTGTTCACCTGAGCATGCCCTGGGGCGCCAGGACCAGTTCTGGATGTCCTGGCTGAAGATTTTCGCGCAGCTGCAAGGTCCAGTTGCCGAGGCTGCAGATGGCGTGTCCCAAACGAGGATCTTCACGAGGGAAGAAGGGAAGTAAGCTTTTTCTAACCATTCTTGCTAATAATTTTGTTACAGTTCTCATTCGTCTTGTCGAGCGTAAGTGTTTCTGCAGTTCCATGCCACTTAACCCCCTCTTGCCTTGGCCTGTTGGCGTCCCTTAGTACTTCCCGCTTACACTGGGGGCCAGGCACAGCTGCCGTTGTCCCGGCTGGTGGGGTACCACCCGATGATTCAGCGGCTGCTGGCCCAGCTGGTGGTGTTCCAGCTGGGCATGCCCTGGGGGGCCAAGCACAGCTGCTGTTGTCCCGGCTGGTGTGGTCCCAGCCGATGTTCCAGTAGCCGATGGCACAGCTGGTGGTGTTCCAGCTGAGCTTGCCCCTGGGGGCCATGCGCAGCTGCTGTTGTCCCGGCTGATGCGGTACCAGCCGATGAGCCAGCAGCTGATGGCACAGCTGGTGGTGTTCCAGCTGGGCACGCCTAGGGGCCAAGCACAGCTGCTGTTGTTCCGGCTGAGGTGGTCCCAGCCGATGATCGGCAGCTGATGGCCCAGCTGGTGGTGCCCCAAGCTGCGCATGCCCCTGGGGGCCAGGCACAGCTGCTGCTGTTCCGGCCGATGAGGTACCAGCCGAGGATCCAGCAGTCGATGGCCAAGCTGCTGGTGTTCCACCTGAGCAGGCCCCTGGGGGCCAAGCGCAGCTGCTGTTGTTAAGGCTGAGGTGGTCCCAGCCAATGATCCAACAGCTGATGGCCCAGCTGGTGGTGTCACAAGCTGAGCACGCCCCTAACGCATTTTCTCTCCTTTTAATAATAAATTTGTTACAGTTCTCATACGTCTTGTTGAGCGTAAGGGGTTCCGCAGTTCGATTCCACTTAACACCCTCTTTCCTTGGACTGTTGGCGTACCTTAGTATCTCCCCGCGGCATAGCGATATGGACTTCGCTGCACTCTAGGCAGTCTTCGGAGCCACCTGCAGTCCACTGGCTGAACTGTGCTTTAACATTGACTTAATTTATGTTATTTAACATAATTTACATTATAATTCTTTATATTCTACAATTTTATTGTATTTTATTATCTTTCTATTATTCATCGTCTTATTAAATTTAATTGATAATTTAATTTATGTAAAAATACTTATATAAATGCTATTATATATAATTTATATTGGTACTTGCCGTGCCTGTGCCTACCAACTCTCGACGCAGCCCGCTCAGCTATGCCTGGGACTTTATTCAATCCTACCTATTCCTGCCTTCCGCGACAGGTGTCGCAGCCAGTTATCCCACTCTCGCAGCCTAAGTCGCCAGCAGTATACTTTGATGCGGTTCCACGCACCTGTGCCTTTGCTCTTCACGTTAACTCTGCACACCAGCCCCTGCCCACCCTTACTGCTTTATTACTTCCAGACCCACAACAGAACGAGGACGACGAAAACCTGTGATGATCGTGGAAGGCGCAGTGGGGCTATGAACGGTGGACCACGGCTCTCATGCCCACCGTGCGAGGTATACTAGGAGGCAACCGACTCCCTTCTAAGCAGACACCTCCACTCCACACCCGAGGGGCTCACCACAGCGACAACGACCGACTCGGGGTCGACCCTGGCGAGTCGGCCTCGGAGTGGACAGCGTCCACATTCCCACACCCGCCCTGGGGCCAGCCATCCAGGACTGGTCTCTGCGAAGGTGGGCTACTACGAGGAAGATAAACACGGAAACAACCAGTCATTCCCCACGGTGACACGCGCTGCCTGCATGGAGTACAAACCCGGCAGTATGTACTCCTCCCAGTCCACAGTGGGGGGCTTCCCGCCTCCCCGCTCCACGGCTCGTCAAGATGGTACTCCGCCGGCCCACCAAGCGAGCTGCGTCTCCTCGCAGCATCTGCCAAGTAGACCCGGAATGGTACCTTTTTCAGTCTGGGTCAAGGAAGACCGACTGTTTTTTAATGGCCTCTCCGGGCATACGGGCACGCTTACGGCCACAGTAGCGAGGAGGTGCGTTCCTACGTATAGCAGCCAGCTTCCGCTCGCCCTTCGGGGGTGGGGGTTCCGCGCCGCTGGCCCTCACGGGATTGGGGGTGCTCCGTCGGAACCCCCAAAGTGATAAGCTCAATAATAGTCATCTATGATTATTATTTTAATTTATGTAATAAATTTTGTAATAATTAATTTTGTAATTAATTTATATAATTAATTTTGTAATTAATTTATATAATAATTAATTTATGTAATTAATTTACATAATAATTAATAATAAATTAAGCCCCCACTTGATGTGCATTTTCTTCCAAGCCACAGAAAATAGACGCTGTATGCAAGGCAAACGGCGGAATTTCTGGGAAGGAAGAAAATGTAATACCATACTCGGTGGCTAACCGACCATGGTTGAGCGTGCATCTTGGGGGGGGGGTATTTACGCGCGCACGGGGACGCACCAATCGTCTCGCTGCTGCGTTCCCGGGCGATACACTCAAAACGCCCACCCGCCTCCCGGGATCCCCTGCATCCCCTGGCCTTTCCGGGGGAAGACGCCAATGCGGTTTTGCTGAGGACACTTGTCCCAATTTCCAACGAATTGTGTTGCCTTTGGGGGTGCTCCGTCGGAACCCCCAAAGTGATAAGCTCAATAATAGTCATCTATGATTATTATTTTAATTTATGTAATAAATTTTGTAATAATTAATTTTGTAATTAATTTATATAATTAATTTTGTAATTAATTTATATAATAATTAATTTATGTAATTAATTTACATAATAATTAATAATAAATTAAGCCCCCACTTGATGTGCATTTTCTTCCAAGCCACAGAAAACACCTGCACACTGTAACCCCTGTAAGGCCTTAATGTTAAACACATGCACACTGTAACCCGGTATTGGTTGAGAAAACTTAGAAAGCTAAACAATAGTAATTATGATATTTTACATAATTATGATATAATACTATGATATATTATGATATATCATAATAATATTATGATATATTACTGTATTTATTTTTTTATTTTATTTTATATTTTTGAATACAAGAGTTCTTACATTCTTGTACAGCCAATAGTGCGGGTGTATAACCGTCTATGTGTCTTACAGGCTTTCTCTCCCATGGTACATCACCACCATATGTGTCTTACAGGCATACTCTCCCATGGTACATCACTACCATGTGTCTTACAGGCATACTCTCCCATAGTACATCACCAGCATTTGTCTAGAAGGCACACACTCCCATGTTACATCACCACCGTGCATGTTATAGGCACACACTCCCATGGTACATCGCCACCATGTGTTTTACAGGCACACTCTCCCATGGTACTCAACCCCCATGGTTCCAAGGGGTGTCATAGCCAGGGTGTGGTAATGGGGGATGAGCTCCCACGACCTATAAAAGCTCC
>WNGS01155719.1:0-12955 GCA_020271785.1 Procambarus virginalis
GACATAATGAGGTGATAGCCTAAGCTATTTGAACCCCTCACCGCTGGCACTCGGATGGTTATCTTGGCATAGCATTTTACCAAATCACCTCATTCGTTGGGCACACGTAGGAACACAAATGCGAACAAGCCTGAATGGTCCCCAGGACTATATGCGATGAAAACTCACACCCCAGAAGTGACTCGAACCCCTACTCCCAGGAGCAACGCAACTGGTATGTACAGAGACCCTTAAACCACTTGAGCATCACGACCGCATAATGATGTGTAATCCGAAGCTATTTGAACCACCTCACCGCCGGCACTCGGATGGTGGTTATCTTGGGCATAGCATTTTACCAAATCACCTCATTCTTGGGGCACACTTGAGGAACACAAATGCGAACAAGCCCTGAATGGTCCCCAGGACTATATCGAATTGAAAACTCACACCCCAGAAGTGACTCGAACCCATACTCCCAGGAGCAACGCACTGGTATGTACAAGACGCCTTAAAACCACTTGACCATCACGACCGGACATAATGTGTCGTGATGGTCAAGTGTTTAAGGCGTCTTGTACATACCAGTTGCGTTGCTCCTGGGAGTATGGGTTCGAGTCCACTTCTGGGGTGTGAGTTTTCATTCGCATATAGTCCTGGGGACCATTCAGGCTTGTTCGCATTTGTGTTCCTCACGTGTGCCCCAAAGAATGAGGTGATTTGGTAAAATGCTATGCCCATATAACCATCCGAGTGCCGGCGGTGAGGTGGTTCAAATAGCTTAGGCTATCACCTCATTATGTCCGGTCGTGATGGTCAAGTGGTTTAAGGCGTCTTGTACATACCAGTTGCGTTGCTCCTGGAGTATGGGTTCGAGTCACTTCTGGGGTGTGAGTTTTCATTCGCATATAGTCCTGGGACCATTCAGGCTTGTTCGCATTTGTGTTCCTCACGTGTGCCCCAAAGAATGAGGTGATTTGGTAAAATGCTATGCCCAAGATAACCATCCGAGTGCCGGCGGTGAGGTGGTTCAAATAGCTTAGGCTATCACCTCATTATGTCCGGTCGTGATGGTCAAGTGTTTAAGGCGTCTTGTACATACCAGTTGCGTTGCTCCTGGGAGTATGGGTTCGAGTCACTTCTGGGGTGTGAGTTTTCATTCGCATATAGTCCTGGGGACCATTCAGGCTTGTTCGCATTTGTGTTCCTCACGTGTGCCCCAAAGAATGAGGTGATTTGGTAAAATGCTATGCCCAAGATAACCATCCGAGTGCCGGCGGTGAGGTGGTTCAAATAGCTTAGGCTATCACCTCATTATGTCCGGTCGTGATGGTCAAGTGGTTTAAGGCGTCTTGTACATACCAGTTGCGTTGCTCCTGGGAGTATGGGTTCGAGTCACTTCTGGGGTGTGAGTTTTCATTCGCATATAGTCCTGGGGACCATTCAGGCTTGTTCGCATTTGTGTTCCTCACGTGTGCCCCAAAGAATGAGGTGATTTGGTAAAATGCTATGCCCAAGATAACCATCCGAGTGCCGGCGGTGAGGTGGTTCAAATAGCTTAGGCTATCACCTCATTATGTCCGGTCGTGATGGTCAAGTGGTTTAAGGCGTCTTGTACATACCAGTTGCGTTGCTCCTGGGAGTATGGGTTCGAGTCACTTCTGGGGTGTGTTTTCATTCGCATATAGTCCTGGGGACCATTCAGGCTTGTTCGCATTTGTGTTCCTCACGTGTGCCCCAAAGAATGAGGTGATTTGGTAAAATGCTATGCCCAAGATAACCATCCGAGTGCCGGCGGTGAGGTGGTTCAAATAGCTTCGGCTATCACCTCATTATGTCCGGTCGTGATGGTCAAGTGGTTTAAGGCGTCTTGTACATACCAGTTGCGTTGCTCCTGGGAGTATGGGTTCGAGTCACTTCTGGGGTGTGAGTTTTCATTCGCATATAGTCCTGGGGACCATTCAGGCTTGTTCGCATTTGTGTTCCTCACGTGTGCCCCAAAGAATGAGGTGATTTGGTAAAATGCTATGCCCAAGATAACCATCCGAGTGCCGGCGGTGAGGTGGTTCAAATAGCTTAGGCTATCACCTCATTATGTCCGGTCGTGATGGTCAAGTGGTTTAAGGCGTCTTGTACATACCAGTTGCGTTGCTCCTGGGAGTATGGGTTCGAGTCACTTCTGGGGTGTGAGTTTTCATTCGCATATAGTCCTGGGGACCATTCAGGCTTGTTCGCATTTGTGTTCCTCACGTGTGCCCCAAAGAATGAGGTGATTTGGTAAAATGCTATGCCCAAGATAACCATCCGAGTGCCGGCGGTGAGGTGGTTCAAATAGCTTAGGCTATCACCTCATTATGTCCGGTCGTGATGGTCAAGTGGTTTAAGGCGTCTTGTACATACCAGTTGCGTTGCTCCTGGGAGTATGGGTTCGAGTCACTTCTGGGGTGTGAGTTTTCATTCGCATATAGTCCTGGGGACCATTCAGGCTTGTTCGCATTTGTGTTCCTCACGTGTGCCCCAAAGAATGAGGTGATTTGGTAAAATGCTATGCCCAAGATAACCATCCGAGTGCCGGCGGTGAGGTGGTTCAAATAGCTTAGGCTATCACCTCATTATGTCCGGTCGTGATGGTCAAGTGGTTTAAGGCGTCTTGTACATACCAGTTGCGTTGCTCCTGGGAGTATGGGTTCGAGTCACTTCTGGGGTGTGAGTTTTCATTCGCATATAGTCCTGGGGACCATTCAGGCTTGTTCGCATTTGTGTTCCTCACGTGTGCCCCAAAGAATGAGGTGATTTGGTAAAATGCTATGCCCAAGATAACCATCCGAGTGCCGGCGGTGAGGTGGTTCAAATAGCTTAGGCTATCACCTCATTATGTCCGGTCGTGATGGTCAAGTGGTTTAAGGCGTCTTGTACATACCAGTTGCGTTGCTCCTGGGAGTATGGGTTCGAGTCACTTCTGGGGTGTGAGTTTTCATTCGCATATAGTCCTGGGGACCATTCAGGCTTGTTCGCATTTGTGTTCCTCACGTGTGCCCCAAAGAATGAGGTGATTTGGTAAAATGCTATGCCCAAGATAACCATCCGAGTGCCGGCGGTGAGGTGGTTCAAATAGCTTAGGCTATCACCTCATTATGTCCGGTCGTGATGGTCAAGTGGTTTAAGGCGTCTTGTACATACCAGTTGCGTTGCTCCTGGGAGTATGGGTTCGAGTCACTTCTGGGGTGTGAGTTTTCATTCGCATATAGTCCTGGGGACCATTCAGGCTTGTTCGCATTTGTGTTCCTCACGTGTGCCCCAAAGAATGAGGTGATTTGGTAAAATGCTATGCCCAAGATAACCATCCGAGTGCCGGCGGTGAGGTGGTTCAAATAGCTTAGGCTATCACCTCATTATGTCCGGTCGTGATGGTCAAGTGGTTTAAGGCGTCTTGTACATACCAGTTGCGTTGCTCCTGGGAGTATGGGTTCGAGTCACTTCTGGGGTGTGAGTTTTCATTCGCATATAGTCCTGGGGACCATTCAGGCTTGTTCGCATTTGTGTTCCTCACGTGTGCCCCAAAGAATGAGGTGATTTGGTAAAATGCTATGCCCAAGATAACCATCCGAGTGCCGGCGGTGAGGTGGTTCAAATAGCTTAGGCTATCACCTCATTATGTCCGGTCGTGATGGTCAAGTGGTTTAAGGCGTCTTGTACATACCAGTTGCGTTGCTCCTGGGAGTATGGGTTCGAGTCACTTCTGGGGTGTGAGTTTTCATTCATATATATATATATATATATATATATATATATATATATATATATATATATATTGTGACGGGAAAGTGTTGGAGTGTTGGTGTTCGGCAGTCCTCCAATGGCAGGTGTCAATGCCTGGTCACACTTACAAAAAAAAGATAGACTGCTTGCCTGTTGTCTGTGGTAAGTTAGAGGGAGGAACATGTAAAACACAAAGTATGAACAATGAAACTTTAATATATTTACTTTAAACATAAATAAAAATAAAGACAAATCTCGGGTAAATGACTGGTGCAAAAATGACAAAGATAAATGCAAAAACACAATAGATTAAATAATATAATGTTGAAATGGTGCTGAGAATATTGGCTTTAGCTGAGACCTCCCGTAGTATACAAAAGCAAGAGAGCTTAGTTTGCCAGAGAGAGATGTCAACTCTAAGAGCACAAAGAATATTCTGAAGTTGATAGCTGGTCAGGCTCAGACGTCGACTCAGGTAGATGGCGCTGAGGTGCAGGGTGCAGTTGCGCGGTCGGCGAGTCACTAATCAGGAGCAGGCAGGCTGGAATGAGTAGTTTGCTGGTTGATGATGAGCCTGCATGGAGGGTGTGTGGAGTAGGGGGGTTCTTGGGTACGTTTGGGCCTCCTGGTCAAAACGTTTTGTGCTACCGGTGACGTATCTTGAATATAGCATCTTATACTTGTAGAATTGACGTAACTTTAAGTAGGGAAGAGCAGGCTCAATCTATCTTGAAAGAGATTATTGTCACAACTCTCCCCCGAAGCCTGCGGTTCCGGGTGAAGTTACGTCTTCAGGAGGTAGAGTGGTAGGTGGAGCATCCTCTACCTCATAGACTCTGGAGAGGGCGTCTGCTATGATGTTGTCAGACCCCTTGATGTAGAGATCTCCAGATTGAAATTCTGCAGATGTCATCATAGAAGCCGTCGATTGTTGAATTGGGCTTGCTGCAGGAAGTTTAGGGGATTGTGGTCCGAGTAGATGGTGGTAGACCGAGCACTTTTCAGGTATGGTTCGAAGTGCTGCAAGTTAAGGACGATGAGTAGCTCCCTTTCGATCGTGCTGTAGTTCCTTGTAGCTGTAGTAGCTAACAGGTAGAATCTCCTCGCCTCGTTGTTGCATCAGGTCACCCCCGATGTCGGTACCACTGGCGTTGACATGGAGGATGAAAGGCTTCGTGATATCTGGCGAGGCGAGAATAGGATTAGAACATGGTAAAGGAGCACTATTATAGTCCTGTAAATTGGGATGAAGATCAGGTAGGATTTCCGATTTGGAAAGCACCGACTCAATGTTAATGCTTTCGGGAGAAGCAGGGAAGGTTTCACTGTGGAGGTGTGGACCTTTAACTGTCGAGACTGATACCAACACAGTGGGGGGAATACCTTGATACTGCTTCAGGAGGTTGACGTGGCACAATTGGGTCTTCCGCCGCCTATCTGGAGGCTCAAGAACGTAGTTGTGGTTGTTTCTGCACTCCTTGATGCGGTAGGGTCCTGAAAACTTGTTTTGCAATGGAGAACCTGGGATAGGAAAATATGCCAACACGAAGTCTCCTGGTTTAAATTTCCTTAATTTGCTGCTTTGTTAAAATGAGTCTTCATCCTCTCCTGGGCTTTCAATAGATTGTTATTAACAAATTTACGTACTCTCTCTAGAATGTGTTTTAAGTTTTGAAGAAACTGGGCACATTCTGAGGGTCACTGAAGGTGGCATTACGTAGAGAGTCTTTGAAAGCTTGGAGAGGAGTACGGCACTTACGACCGCAGAGCATCTCATAAGGAGATACTCCTAGAGACTCATTGGGGACACTTCTGAAAATGCACATAATTAGATCGAGTTCTTTATCCCAGTCCTTCAAGGTGTCATTGCAGAATTTATTTAGGAGTGCTTTAATAGTTTGATGACTACGTTCAAGAGAACCCTGTGAAGCAGGATGATAGGGGCTGGACAGTACTTGTGTGATGTTGAACTCCTCCAGTGTCTTCTTGAAGAGATCACTGGTGAAGTTGGTGCCACAGTCGCTTTGAACCTCTCTTGGAAATCCATACTGGGTGAAGATCTTCAATAGGTGTTTCACCACCGTAGCAGCCGTAATGTTCTTTACTGGAACTGCTATGGGGAACCTGGTAGTAGGACACATGATATTTAATATATATGCGTTGCCATAACTGGTCTGGGGTAAACATAAGAACATAAGAACATAAGAACATAAGAACAAAGGCAGCTGCAGAAGGCCTATTGGCCCATACGAGGCAGCTCCTATTTATAACCACCCAATCCCACTCATATACATGTCCAACCCATGCTTGAAACAATCGAGGGACCCCACCTCCACAATGTTACGCGGCAATTGGTTCCACAAATCAACAACCCTGTTACTGAACCAGTATTTACCCAAGTCTTTCCTAAATCTAAACTTATCCAATTTATACCCATTGTTTCGCGTTCTGTCCTGTGTTGATACTTTCAATACCCTATTAATATCCCCTTTGTTATGTCCATTCATCCACTTGTAAACCTCTATCATGTCACCCCTATCTCTTCGCCTTTCCAGTGAATGCAAATTAAGCTTTGTTAATCTTTCTTCATATGAAAGATTTCTAATTTGGGGAATTAACTTAGTCATCCTACGCTGGACACGTTCAAGTGAATTTATATCCATTCTATAATATGGCGACCAAAACTGAACTGCATAATCTAAATGGGGCCTAACCAGAGCAAGATATAGCTTGAGAATCACACCAGGTGTCTTGTTACTTACGCTGCGATTAATAAATCCGAGTGTCCTATTTGCCTTATTACGAACATTTATGCATTGATCCTTTTGTTTTAAATTCTTACTAATTATAACTCCCAGATCCCTTTCGCAATCCGACTTCGCAATCTCAACACCATCTAGCTCGTATCTTGTAACTCTATCATCATTACCTAGCTTCAGAACTTTACATTTATCAGCATTAAACTGCATCTGCCAGTCCTTTGACCATTTCAAAACCCTATCTAGATCAACTTGAAGTGATAGTGAGTCCTCCTCCGAATTAATTTCCCTACCGATTTTCGTATCATCGGCAAATTTGCAAATGTTGCTACTCAAACCTGAATCTAAATCATTTATATATATTATAAACAACAGAGGTCCCAAGACAGAGCCTTGAGGCACTCCACTTACAACATTTTCCCACTCTGACTTGACTCCATTTATACTAACTCTCTGTTTCCTTTGGTATAGCCATGCCCTAATCCAGCTTAATATAGCAACCCCAATACCATGAGCCTCTATCTTTTTAATCAGTCTTTCATGTGGCACTGTATCGAAAGCTTTGCTAAAGTCAAGGTACACAACATCACAATCCTTACCACTATCAACTGCCTCAACTATGCAGAATAAAAAGATAACAAATTTGTTAAACATGAACGGCCATTTATAAAACCATGTTGCGACTCAATTATTAATTTATGTTTTTCAAGATGAAGACGAATTTTATTTGCTATTATAGATTCGAGTAACTTTCCCACAATAGACGTTAAGCTAATTGGTCGATAGTTAGACGCAAGTGATCTATCTCCTTTCTTAAAAACTGGTATCACATTAGCAACTTTCCAAAACTCTGGCACTCTGCCTGACTCTATTGATTTATTAAATATGATTGACAGTGGGTCACAAAGCTCCTCTTTGCATTCTTTCAGCACTCTGGCAAACACTTCATCCGGCCCTGGGGATTTGTTTGGTTTGAGTTTTACTATTTGTTTAAGAACATCCTCCCTGGTAACTGCTAAACTCGTCAACCTGTCCTCGTCCCCACCCACATAGACTTGTTGGCTGAAGGCATATTGTTAAGTTCCTCTTTAGTAAATACAGATACAAAATATTTATTAAAAATACTACTCATCTCTTCATCACTATCTGTTATTTGACCTGTCTCAGTTTTTAATGGACCTATCCTTTCCCTAGTCTTAGTTCGATATAACTGAAAAAACCCTTTAGGATTTGTCTTTGCTTGCCCTGCTATACGAACTTCATAGTTTTTTTTTGCTTTCCTTATCTCTTTTTTAACATTTCTAACTAGTTGTACGAATTCCTGTTCTAAAGTGACCTCCCCATTTTTAATCCTCTTGTACCAAGCTCTCTTTTTACCTATAAGATTCTTCAAATTCTTTGTTATCCACTTTGGTCATTAGTAATCGATCTATTCAATTTGTGTGGTATACTACGTTCCTGTGCTTTGTTTAGAATATTCTTAAATACGTTATAAATTGAATCTACATCGAAATCCCCATTTACATCACCCATCGCTGGGTTCATGTCTCGCTTCAGGTCATAAAGGTTCGGATGGCACCTGGATGGGTTTTAGTGGAGCCTGGGGAAGAGAGATGTTAGTTTACCTGCCATCTGACATATATGATACTGTTGTACGTATTTTTTTAACGTCTTTACCATACCTGGCCAGTAGTAGTCTAGTCTGATTCCGTGGTAGGTTTTGTTGAAACCATAGTGAGAAAGAGCTCCGTGGGCCAGGTATAGAATAACGGGCCGTAGGTTAAGGGGAATCACTAGTTGTTCGACGGGTGGCCAATCGTCATCCTCTTCAGCTTGCTGGGTCTGTATCTGCGGTAGAGCAACTCATTCTCTAGGAAGAACCCAGGTATACTGTCAGGTTGAGTCTCAGCCTGGAAGAATAATGGTGTTAATGATTGATCTTCCCTCTGTAACTTACGGAACTCCAACTTGGTAAGATTGGGAGGTAGATTCTGAGGGTCTTGAGGAACAGCGGTAGTAGTAGAGTCAGCTGGTTGCTGTCGTGCAGCTTGTGCACGGGTGGTCACCAAACCGGAGGAGAAACTTGATCACTTTCTTGAACCTCTGCTATAACATATTCAAAGATGGGATTATCCATTACAGAAGTACACACCTGGGGTTTCTCCGTGATGATCAGATTGGGCGGTTGCAGATCTTCTGCCACGTCATTGCCCAGGAGATGTTGCACTCGAGGCATGTGAAAAGGCTTTTCCCTGATGTCGACTTGAACTTCACCGGTCACGAAGGGACAATCCAGGTGGACTCTGGTGAGTGGATATGGAGTGGTAGCAGTGAGGTCAGTGATAAGGACGGTTTCCCGTGTAGGTGATGTTAGGCACAGCCGATTTCATGATGATGGACTGAAGAGCCGCTGTGTCCCTCAAGATCTTCAATTTGAAACGTCCCCCGAATGTGTACCCGTTGGTAGAGACAGTTCCAGGATACAGGGGTTTACTGAAGAGAGAAAGATCATTAAGATGAACACCAACATCATCACAGGCTTACGGACTTAGGAGGAGTCTGTTTGGGTTAGTAGACTCATTGCTCTTTTATTGAGCCTTTCCAAATCTATCTATGTATGTCACATAGAGTTGCAATACTTACATACAATTGTGAGCTCGCTTCATCTGTACTCACTTTATCGTAACTGTACCAAGACTTCTTACTGGGAGGTGGTGATGGTGTCAGCCGGTGGATGAGGCTGTAGGTGTCAGCCGACTTCGCACATTTGATGTAGTCGGTTTCTTCTTTATCTGCTAGATATAAACGGACGGAAGGGGAAACACGTCTCAAGAATTCCTCAACTAGCATGAGGTTGACGAGTTCTGAAAATGTCGAGACATGTGCTGCTACCAGCCATTTCATAAAATATCTTTTCTTTGTATTGGCAAATTCTAGAAAGATGGTGGTACTTTCCTTTAGATAATCACGGAATTTTCGTCTGTTGCTTTCGGTGGAGATAAGGTAGGCGTCCAAAACTGCTTGCTTCAGGGCCTAGTAGTCATTCTCAGACGCTAAGGTACTGAGAGTAATTGCAGCTCAACCTGTGAGATGCACTCTGAGAAGGGTTAGACCATTGATCTGCAGGCCAGCTAAGTTTTTTAGCTAGGGTCTCAAAAGTGGTGAAAAAGACGTGTATCTCTGTCTCAACGAATGGTGGCATTAACTTACTTGCATTGGAGATATTGAAACTTATGGGAAGACTAGCGGTAGCTTGTTGGCACTGAGTGTGGTGTGTAGTTTCCAACACGAGTTCTTGTCGACAATATTCGAGAGCACGATCAGCTTGCTGTTTACTGTACTCCTGTTGTATCTCCAGGTCACGTTTTCTTGCTTCAAGCTGCTCCCTCTCCCTCTCACGGAGTAATTCAGCCTCTTGTTCCCTTTCTTCTTTCCTTATGGCAGCCTCTCGTTCTTTGAGGGTAGCCTCACGTTCTTTGAGGGCAGCCTCTTCTTTCTTTATTTGGAGACCTTCTTTCGCCAGGGTCGCTTCTCGTTCGTGTTCTTCCTTCCTTAGGGCAGCCTCTCTTTCCCTCATTTGTAGAGCTTCTTTTTGTTGTTCCCGCTCGATCTTTGCAAGTTCGAGCTTTAGCTTCATAGTTGCCAGAGCATGTTTATCTGCAATAGAATAATTTTCGTGAGTTTCAGAGTCAATCTTCCCTTCATCTAAGAGGTGATCCATTATTAAGTTGTGCATGTCATTTTTGTTGGTTCCATGGGGAACATCTAGTTGATACTCGTGTGCAAGAGCTTGTAATTCGGTCCTTTTGGCACGACTTAAGTTCCCTATTTCACCTGCTGGATCGTTAACAAAAGCTGGGAGACGAAACATGTTGAAAATAGCAAATAAATGTACAATGAATATACTGGTGATATGGTAAATGTCAGAAACAGGATAAAGTGGCAACTGGTAATTATCCTGTGGAATTTTAATCTTTAACAATTAACGTTAATTTTAGGATGGTAAATGATTAGTCAATCAAAATCGCAGGAAATCTGCGATTTTGCGCTACCTTGCGAAATCTGCACTACCATACCAAAATTTCTCACAAACCTACGATATTAATTAATATGTAAGATGCAAGGCCAAGAAAGCCCAGGAGCTGCTTCCTGGTTGTAGGTTGTGGGTAATGCTGAATGGCTTGAGTGTGAATGGTTAAAGGAGCTAGGCTGCCACTCCCAATCACATGACCAAGATAACGCACTTTACCTTTAGCAAAGGTGGACTTGCCCAAGTTGATTGTAAGGCCAGCTGTCAGGAGCTTGGAGAACAAGCATTGCAGCTGGAGCAGATGTTCGCTCCAGGTGTTAGTTGCCACAACGTTGTCATCCAAGTAGGCATAGATGTGATCTAGGCCGCAGATGACGCGGTTGACAGCTCGCTGGAAGGTGGCCGGGGCGTTACACAGTCCAAAAGGAAGGCGTTCATATCTGTACAGGTTAAAAAGAGTGTGTGAAGGCAGATATTTCCTTAGCTTACTTCCTACACAACCTCACTTTACTTTGCGGTTTCGGCACCATGATGCAGGGTGAGGCCCAAGGGGACTCATAAGGGGTGGCCAGCCCATGATCCAGGTGGTACTGTACTTCAGCACGCATAACTTCCTTTTTGCTAGGGCTGATTCGGTAGAAAGGTTGACGAATCGGCTGGGTGTCAGGGAGTAGTTGGATGTCGTGCTGAAGCACATTACACTCCTGTGGATCATCGCTGAACAACTTCTGATGTTCTTAAAGAATTTTGATGAGAGGAGCACTGTTACAGTCCTGTAAATATTTATGAAGATCAGTAAGGATTTCCGAGTTGGAAGGCACTGACTCAGAGTTAGTGCTTTCGGGAGGAGAAGCAGGGAAGGTCTCACTGTGGAGGTATGGATCTTTAAAGGTGGAGAGAGATAATAGCACATTGGGGGGAATACCTTTATACTCCTTCAAAAGATTGACATGGCACAACTGGGTCCTCCGCCGCCTATCTGGAGTCTCAGGAACGTAGTTGTGGTTGTTTCTGCACTCCTTGATGCGGTAAGGTCCTGAAAACTTATTTAGCAATGGAGAACCAGGGATCGAAAAATATGCTAAAACGAATTCTCCTGCTTTAAATTTCCTGATTTTACTGCGTTTGTCAAAATGAGTCTTCATCCTATCTTGAGCTTTTAATAAATTATCATTGGCAAATTTATGTACTCTCTCTAGAATGTGTTTTAAGTTTTGAAGAAACTTGGACACATACTGAGGGTCACTGAAGGTGGCATTGCATAGAGTCTTTAAAAGCTTTAAGAGGATTACGGCACTTACGTCCGTAGAGCATCTCATAAAGAGACACTCCTAGAGACTCATTTGAGAGAATTCTAAAAATGCACATGATGATGTCAAGTTGTTTATCCCAGTCTTTCATAGTTTCATTGCAAAATTTCTTAAGGAGTGATTTTATCGTTTGGTGACTACGTTCAAGAGAACCCTGTGAAGCAGGATGATAGGGGCTGGACAATACCTGAGTGATGTTGAATTCTTCCAGTGTCTTCTTGAAGAGATCATTGGTGAAGTTGGTGCCACAGTCACTTAGAATCTCCCGAGGAAATCCATATTGTGTAAAGATCTTCAATAGTTGTTTCACCACCGCAGCAGCCATAATGTTCTTTACAGGAACTGCTATGGGGAATCTGGTGATTGGACACAGGATGGTTAGTATATAGCGTTGCCGGAACTGGTCCGGGGTAAAGGACCAACACAGTCTATGATGAGTCTGTGAAAAGGTTCTGAAGGCACCGAGATAGGAATCAAAGGAGCCTTGGGAATCGGGATGTTAGGTTTTCCTGCCATCTGACATGTATGACACTGTTGTACATAAGTTTTTACATCTTTAATCATACCTGGCCAGTAGTAGTCTTGTCTAATTCCGTGATAGGTTTTAATAAAACCGTTGTGAGAAAGTGCTCCATTGGCAAGGTGTAGAATATCGGGCCGTAGGCTGGTGGGAACTACTAGTTGATCGACATTAGCCCAATCGTCATCCTCCGTTAGTTTACTGGGTCGGTACCTCCGGTAGTGCAATTGGTTCTCTATGAAGAACCCAGGAATACTGTCAGATTCAGTCTCAGCCTGGAAAAATAATGGTGTTATTGATGGATCCTCCCTCTGTAACTTACGGAACTCCAACATAGTAAGATTCGGTGGTAGATTCTGATGTCTTGAGGGACAGCTGTTGAAACAGAGTCAGCTGGTTGCGGGCGTGCAGCTTGCGCAGGGTTGTCACCAAAACAGAGGAGAGACTTTATCCTTTCTTGGACCTCTGTGGAATATACTTCATGATGGGGTTTTTCCCTGCAGAGTCACATACATGGGGTTTGGCCATGATGATCAAGTTCATGAAAAGGGTACAACTTCTCCTGGGCAACGACTTGGCGGAAGATCTGCAACCTTCC
>WNGS01155720.1:0-14769 GCA_020271785.1 Procambarus virginalis
TTGGTGGAGGTGCTCCCCATTCTGTTCCCATCTGATTTTTCCAAATTGGGCCATAAAAGTTTCACAAAAATCTACTCCACTATTTGATTTGTTAACCTCTAATTTTGTCCCCTGACTTACATTATTGGAAGTTTGTGATTTGAGACTGATTTTGATTGGGTCACGGCACATGCTGGGTACATAAACTTGTCCTCAGATCTGTCCGTGCCCTAATCTCTGGCTTAGTTAGCATTATTGGGTGGTACTCTTTTACCTCAATTACCAGCAAGATCGTTCCCCACATTAGATCAATTAGTTTTTTTTTATTATTATTATTTTCTACCACAGACGTGGCCACACATTTACAATGCTAACCAGCATATATACATTTTCTTCTGTCCTCCATGGACAGGGTTAGAGATGTGTTAAACATATATTTCAAGGGTTTATTGAACAATCAACCACTGAAGGTGAGTCGGTGCTTTTAAAATGCTAAGCTAACCTATATACGTAAATACATAGATACACAGATTTACGTATGCCTTACATAAAGTGTTCGATGTGTCTTTACAAGTGTCATTAATGTACATTTACAAAGGTGAAATGTAATTCTGATCAGCTTCCATATATTACTTTATACCCATACATATACATACAACACACATATACATATATACACACATGCATTCACAGACATTTGTCTCATTTACTCTGACAGGGTGAGAGCTGATAAAGAAACTAGTGTGCAATTAAGCACTTAATCACTGAAGGTGATTAAGGTGCTTTTACAAGCTCAGGTTATATAGTTACATCATATACATTGTATAATTAATCTATTACATGGTCAATCTTGGATACAAGTCCAATATATCATCAAGTGTTCCAGTACTCATATAGTAATTACAGAGTTCAGCATACCTTAGCCCAGGAGGGCGAAAGTCAGCCAGTATGGGACATTCTACAATATAATGTTCAAGAGAGTGCATGTTTTCTCTTTCACAAAGTTGACACATTGTGTACTCGACATTTGGGTTTTGAGAAAGCTGCCAGATACGTCTATATCCCAGGCGTATTCTGGCCACTATAACATCACATTGCCGGGTTCTTGTTCTATTAGTCCCATATGTGAATGTCTCCTCACGATATCTATCATAATATTTAATGCTACAACTTTCAGGTCTTTGTGAATTTGTTAGGTCGGTGAGATTCATTAGATATTTGTTTAAGTATTCTCTTTGTCACTGCTAATGAAATACCCATATCAATTTCTACCACTGGTTTTCTACAGGCTGTCTTTGCAAGCATATCAACAGTGTCATGCCTTGAGATGCCAACATGTGATGGTATCCATAGGAATTTAATTTCAAATCTGTTTTCTTTAGCAGCTAAAACATTCATTCGAATATCACTGACTATTTTTGGGTGTCACTACTATGTGCGTTCAATGCCAGGAGTGCACTCTGCGAGTCACAGTATATAAGTCCACTGCCTTTGTCTTTTAAAAATTCAGTGGCAAGGTATATCTGCAAGTTCGGTTTGAGTTGTACTTGCCCAGTCATTGACGCGCTTCATTGCTGTATGTACGAGAGAAGATTGTTCAAATATATTACATGCACATCCGGTACATCGTCCACCCTCTTCTACAGAGCCGTCGGTATAGCACTGATACACATCGTTACCCATACTCTGAGTACTTTCAGTGATGCTTTTCAGTGTTAACTGTTTTAATAATGTAGAGTGCACACTATCTTTCTTGGGCGCATTTACAAAATCAACTGATAAATCCCAGTTATCCCATGGAGTAATTGGTTGATTAATCATTAGTTGAGTTGGGTACATATTTAATATTTTGATTGGTTCTACCTTGGAACCAATATACATAATCAGATTTCGTTCTTCTTCTATAGACCTCAGGTGAGTGCAGCATATTAGAAAGTTTAGCTTGAAACTTCATGTGTTGCCTAGATCTACTCAATGCCTTCACGCCGAAAACTGTGCTAATAGACAAAATCTCACTTATGGTAGGTAATTTTAACTCTGCTCTCATATTAACTATTCTCGTGGACTTGGAGCCCCAAGGATGAGACGCATAGCTTCATTTTGCAAGGTTTCAAGAGATTTCAGCTCTTTGTCAGTATACAGTGTGAGATGTAGAGCATTGTAGTCAATCACAGAGCGTATAAATGATACATAAAACATTCTAGCAAGTCTCACGTTAATTCCATGATTGACACCAACAAGGACCCGCAAGGGCTTTAATCTCTCCCACAGTCTCCTCTTGAGAGAAGAAAGGTACCCAGGGTCGTTAATGGGGACACCAAGGTATCTGTAAGACTCGCAGTTTTCGAGTGCTCGCCCATCTATATGATAATTGGCTGGTGGGATACCACGGGAATGAGGGCACGAGTTTTCTGTACAGAGATGAGGAGCCACATTCCTCAGCTCTAGTAGCAAAAGCGTCGAGCAGAACTTGCATTCTAGGCTCGGAGGCAGCCTGTAAACATATATCATCAGCATAACAAATGACAGTGTCTTCATTATTAGTTGGAAGATCTTTAATAAGTTTATGCATCAGAACGTTGAACAACAAGGGGCTGAGGACCCCTCCTTGTGGAGTTCCCAGTTCAAAGTGTTTGCTCTCTGTGCTTTTAACACCATTAAAAAAACATATGCTGTTCGATTAGACAAATAGCCCTTTATCCATTTCAGTAATTTTCCTTGTATTCCCAGCTCGGCAAGCTGTTCCAGTATGATTTCTCTGCTGTATCAAAAGCTGCTGCTAGGTCGATGAAGACTGTTTGAGGGGAAGCTTCAATATGTGCGAAGTATTCAGCAAAACAGTGTTGTGTACTGAGCCCAGGCATAAATCCAAACAGTTGGGTGACAGGTGCCCCTGTATACGATACATGAGTCTGTTAAGAACAATACGTTCAAGCACTTTACAGACACACGATGTTAGAGATATGGGTCTATAATTATCTGAGTGTGGTTGGGGATGGGAACAATGACACTCTGTGTCCAAGCATCAGGTAATACTCCTTCACGTAAACTCATTCTGTACAACACTAAAAGTGGATTACCTGGTACTTGTGAGACTAATCTCTGTAGACTGTAAGTAATACCGTCCTCTCCAGGAGCAGTTGATTTTCCCATCTTTAGTGCATGATTTAATTCCCATTCAGTTACATCATTAAGGTCCGACACGTCGATAGCTGTACAGGCAAGATTGATGGTTCGTTGTCTGTTGGGGCGTGTGTCATTAAGTTTGTGCTGTATGTTAATTGGAAGTGAGTCGTAGCTTGATGTTAGTGCCCATTGATCAAGGAGAATGTTTGCTTGTTCTAGTGGGCTGTGGTGCAGTGGTTTGGTTGGGTTGCTTCTAGAGATTTTTCATATCTTTCCCAAACTTCAACAAGTGTTGTTTGCTCATTTATACTTTGTAGGAACTCTTCCCAATGTTTATTACGTATAACGTTGCTCATGTCTCTCACCTCTCTATTTGCAACTAGAAATGCATGTAAGTCACCTTGTGCTTTGGTTCGTTTGTACGTATCTCCAAGTTGCTTTACTCGTTCATGTTCTTTAACAAATACGGGGTCAAGGACCCACTTGGGTGGGGCAGGTGTTGCCCACTTCTGCTAGGCTTACGACTTGTTCCCCAACACACCCATGTGTCGTAGTAGGTAGTAATTATTTTTTTTTATTTTTATTTTTACATGCAAAGCATGCAATTTAAATACAATAAAAACAACACAAAAAAATAACAGAACAAATGGAACAGAACAAATAGAACAACAGACCACCGGTCAGAAGGGCCGACAGCATTTCACAACAAACCACAATCACGATAGATGCATTAAAAAATATATCATACAATAAGGCACAAAGCATAATACATTGGCAAACTAGCAATCACAGTAACATCACAAAACAAAACCTTCATAAAACAAAACATACATCAAAGGCATAACATGGAACATAACAGTACAATCACAATACAATCCAAACAAAACATAAATAACAAACACGTACAACAGGTAAAGCACGCCATAACAAACGGAAGGCAAAACAAAATGGCAAAACCGAACAAAGAGCACTCGCCAACAGCCTGAAGGGCTGTTGACGAGTGCTGGCAATATGACATAAACAATATATTGAGTGTTGGCAATATGACATAAACAAGCGCATGCGACATCCACAACCGAACACACAAACGCACAGGAACCGCACACCCACCCACCAGCCATACAAAGAAAACCCAGAACACACACCGGAGCACGCAGGAACCGGGAAATATAACCCAACCCACCCACTCACACACACACCCCACAACCATGCACACAACAGGAAACACTCAGGGGAATCGACAGGGTTGATAGAGACAGGCTGTTTAACACAAGGGCACACGCACTAGGGGACACAGGTGGAAACTCAGTGCCCAAATGAGCCACAGAGATATTAGAAAGAACTTTTTTAGTGTCAGAGTGGTTGACAAATGGAATGCATTAGGAAGCGATGTGGTGGAGGCTGACTCCATACACAGTTTCAAGTGTAGATATGATAGAGCCCATTAGGCTCAGGAAACTGTACACCTGTTGATTGACGGTTGAGAGGCGGGACCAAGGAGCCAGAGCTCAACCCCCGCAAGCACAACTAGGTGAGTACAACTAGGTGAGTACAGAATATACAGAAATCATTTGCGAGGAACAACGTGAGAAATGTACTTCTCCGGGAAGGAATCATAAGGATACTTCGCCATATAAGCTTCCCAGACTAGATCTTCAAGGTCGGTAGGGTTTTTGATCCCTCTCGTCCGAGGGGGTATCATAAACTCAGGAACATCTATATCGGGTGGCATCGGCCAACGCCCGAGGTCACTGACGCATGTCGCATAACGAGGCCGGGGAGCGCCATTCACGCCCTTCGTGAAAGCAGATGACACTGGAGAAGCAGACGAGGGTCGCCGAGACTGCCACGCCGTTGCACACACAGGAGCAGGGGCCGGACGACGAGACTGTATCACCTCCATGGATACCGCAGGAGACACGGAAGAGACTGCTGGAGACGGAAGAGGCTGCAAGTCCGCTGCCGAGGAAACGGGTAACGAGGAAGGGGCCACAGAACCCTCAGAGCGAGCATCCTTTCTCAACAACATCACCAGGCCACCCCGCTCACCACCAACCTCAGTAGGGGGAACCACCTCCCACGACGAACCGGAGCCATCCCACGCAGGCAACGCACCTGAAGCAGGACCCTCGGACACCAGACCAGAAGGAAAGGCCGAAACACCGGCACAGGGATCCTCAGGCAAGTGTACCTCCGCCTCCACCGTAGTGTGCACCACATCCGGAGCCACCCCACCGTCAACGGAAGGACGACACTCGTCGAAGTCGCCAACCTCAGGCCACGCAGAAGAACGCGCCAGGAACGCTTAGGCTCGGGCCGCACATCATCAGACGCGGAGGCAGACTCAGCGACATGCGCAGCACTAGCCGGGCGAACCGACGCACGCCGCAGTAAGGCAGCATCCTCAACCACATGGGGCATCAGGCCAGGCACAGGAGAGAACGCTGGATTCACCTCAGCTCCCAGCACAGCTGGAACAGACGGCGAGGGTGCAGGGACTGGGACAGACACAGCAGAGGAAGAACTGGAAGACGAGGGGTCCGAGCAGACGGCAGTCGGATGAGGCTCAGAGATACCAGCCAGAGCAGGCGGAGCACCAGGCAAAGACACAACCTCCAGAGGAGATGCGACAACAACAGGGTGCGCAACAGGCGGAGCAACAGCTGATACAGAGGGCACCTCCTCAGCCGAAGAGACGTCCACACCCACCGAATCATCCCCCACAGGAAGTGGCGGAAAATCCTCCTCACTGAAGAGATTCACTGGTGCAACGGCAGGCGCAGAACAGACAGCAGCCTGATGGCCCAAAAGACCACAACGATAACACGTCCGCGGCTGGCGGGCGTAAAACACCCGAACGTTGTACCCCATAAGGCGCACAGAGGACGGAATATCCACCCGGAGTCTCATGCCCAGGGTGTGAATGGTAGTCCTCACACCCTTAAGAGGACTGGAGGACACCACGTTCACCCTCACACTAACTACTGCTCCAAACCGGCCGAAATACCGCCGTAGCAGACCTTCTGGAAACTCCAAGGGAGTCCCATGCACACTGACGTAAGTAAGTGCACCACTTCTATCAGAGAGGGTCACAGTGCCCGCACCATCTGGCAGGGTTAATGTACGCCCCTTGAATCGCCGGAGGAAATCGCGATATGCCACCTCCTCTGCGAATTTCACAATCGCCCTACGGGCCGTTACCAACTCGACCCCATAAATCACAAACACAGGGACAGAGAGCATCTCACAAGCCAACGCAATCTCCGGGTAACCGGCCCACACAGAGAACTCTAGTCCCACAGACTGAGCCCGGACGACAGGGGGTAAAGGGACCCCCATCGTATTGCCACGTCAGCACAGGTGGGCAGAGACACTCCCGCCCCCAACCAGCCGAAACTGGCAAACAACACCAACTGCCGGAGCGCGGAGTCAACACGTCTGTCCCCCACCAAAGCTAGGGCCAGACTCCTGTAGGTAGTAATCGTATCAACGAGATCTCTGGAGAAGGCTTGTACATTCGTTATTGTGTAATCTTGATACCATTTTGATATGCAATTAATAAAGTGGTCATGCAAGCCATATGGAATATTCATTTTCCGTCTCTGATGTCTATTAGGTACATCACACTGTACCTCATAGGAAGCAGAAACTGCATAGTGATCACTAAGTGATTTACCAACGAACATTCCATCCTATCTTGCACAAGGTTTCTACCCATTACATAATCAAGTCTGCCTCCTAATAAATGAGTTTGGGTATCCGTAGTATACACGGTTAATCTGTTGTCATAAACATTTTTGATAAATTTGCATCCATTATCGTTGCTAGAAATGTCTCCTAGCGTAATATGTCTAGCATTAAAATCTCCCATGTATATTGTCCTATGATTGTCTAGATCTGGGAGCAATGTTACATTGAGTTTCTGGCTTCTGGCATATACGTTGAGGAATGAGAAGTGGCCTGCTGTAGTTTTTTTTTTTTTTTTTTTTTTTTTTTTTTACATGCAAAACATGCAAATTAAATACAATAAAAAACAAATTAAGAACATAGAAAAACATTACAAACAAAGGAAAAAAAGAAAACCACCAGCCAGAAGGGCTGACAGTACAGTATAACAAATTCAAAACTCGAGAAAGGCATTGAAAAGACAGTACAAAAGATAAACAAATGCAAAACAACAAAACACAGGAGCATGTCAAAACAGAACAGTATAAAACAAAAATCAAGATGGATAACACGCAATCAAAAGAAAACCATCGTTACATACACAACAACAAAACAAAACACCGGCCTGAAGGACCGAGAACAAAACAACAGAATGAACAAACGGAAGTATTACAAAAAATGCAATAAGAACATACACCACACAATAAGCCACACAAATTCAAAATAAAAACTAATACAACACGTAAGCATAAAATAAAAAACACATAGGGCACGTTAACAACATGAAAGTTAAGACAAGAAGGCCAGACACACACACACCCAAACACCCGCCTCGCCACAAAACAAAGGGAGAGGCACGGGCACAAACTACCAGAAGGCAGACAAAACAGCCAGAAGGGCACACAGCACAAAAGAATACAATCACTCGTATTTGCGCGGAAACGCGTCCCGAGAGAAGCGTACATGGTACGCCTCCCATCGTAACCACTGCCAAGGGTCCTGACCATCCACCGGGGATGCCATCTTATCCGGGACGTTGGCCACAAACACCCGCAAACATGGCACCCAAACCGTATCACACCGGAACCGAGTGACCGGTACATGGTCCCACACCTCATCGCCGAAAGGTAGCTCAGCAACCCGCGACCAGTGACCCGACGGCATCACAGACTTCGGTGACACGGCCAAGTGCCCAACGGTCAACCTCCGAGGAGGGAGCGTGGTAGAAGGCACCACCACAGGGGCACCAGCGCCCACGGGCACACCACCGGACGACCGCGGGGGAACCGAACCGTGCACATCTTTCCGTAAGGTCACCACCAGGCCACGCCCAGACCCACCATCCCCACCCACTCCGGCAGCGGAGGCCACCACTCCCCACCGCGGAGAGGCCCCCGGCGGAGAAGGAACAGCAGGCACACCCGAGACACAGACACCAATGTCAGCCGGCGCATGGACGTCCGCCACCACTAACTGCGGAGCCAGCAACGTAACCGGAACCACTCCATCCACACCCGAGGCCTCACAGTCACTAAAGTCCCCAACATCGGCCCAGGTAGACGACGAAGGCCGGGAACGTTTGGGCACCGGCCGGAGATCGTCAGAGCCGGAAGCCGACCCAGAAACATGGGCACTACTTGCCGGACGAACTGACGTCCGCCGCAAAACAGCAGCAGCCTCGACCACAGGGGGAACCGGACCACACACAACAGGGGACCCCACAGCCACCCCAGCACCCAGCACAGCCGGGATCCGAGGCGAGGATGCAGGGCCAGGCGCAGCAGCTGAAGACAGGTGAGCAGACGGTGAGGAGGGCGCAGCAGAAAGGCCCACTGGAGCAGCAGGGACAGGAGCAGTAGCCACCGATGGCATCGCAACATCCTGAGGAGGGCCGGCGACATCCGGGGGAACGTCAGGCGACGCCGGGGTAGCCGCAACAACGAGCGGGTCGGTCACTGCATCCCCGGAGTCCTCGTCCAGGGGAAGCGGAGGGAAATCTTCTTCCCGGAATAGATTGACAGGAGCAACCGGAGCCGCATCGCACCCGGCAGCCTGATGCCCCACCAGGCCACACCGGAAACAGGTCCGAGGCTGTCGGGCATAGTACACCCGGATGTAGCACCCCAGGAGCCGGACCGAAGATGGAATATCCGACCGCAGGCGCATCCCCAAAGTGCGAATGTTCGTCCGTCTCCCGGCATACCGCCCAGAGGATATCGTGTTGACCCTCACACTGATGACCGCTCCAAACCGCTGAAAGTAACGCCGAAGAAGATCCTCGGGAAACTCCAGGGGCGCCCCATGCACACTGACATACGTCAGCGCACCACTCCGGTCGGATATGGAGACAGAGCCGGCACCACCCGGCATCGACAACGAGCGTCCCTCGTAACGACTGAGGAAATCACGGTAAACTTCCTCCGTCACAAGCTTGATGACAACTCGATGGGCAGTCACAAGCTCAATACCGTCAACGTCCATCACAGGGACATGAAGCAAGTCGCACAGAACCACGGCTATTTCCGGATATCCAGCACGACCAGTGAACTCCAGGCCCACGGAGTTCACGCGCTTGATAGATGGAAGGGGACCACCCATGGTAAGCTCGCCACGTCAACACCAATAAATGAGTTTGGGTATCCGTAGTATACATGGTTAATCTGTTGTCATAAACATATTTGATAAATTTGCATCCATTATCGTTGCTAGAAATGTCTCCTAGCGTAATATGTCTAGCATTAAAATCTCCCATGTATATTGTCCCATGATTGTCTAGATCTGGGAGCAATGTTACATTGAGTTTCTGGCTTCTGGCATATACGTTGAGGAATGAGAAGTGGCCTGCTGTAGTTTGTACATGAAAGTGATGGTACTGTGTGTGTACATTGTGTGACGTGCTCACAAGAATGTGCGGTAAATCACTTCTGACATATGTTAATAGGCCTGTGGCGTTACTGTTGTTATAGGATGCATACCCTCTGGTCTTTGGTGGGGTTTTGTTTATCATATTGGACGTGTGGGGCTCCTGTAAAGCAATTATATCTATGTTGTTACTGGTAACATATGCAATTAGGTCATTCAGTCTTTTGTTGATGCTACGAATGTTCCAACTGAGAAACCTAATGGTTCTTGTGTCAACAGCAGCCATCGTCTTGGTGTTGTTCCTCGCTGGGACTGGTGGTCCCATTGTTGTCCTCGTCCCACTTCCACAATGTGTCAATAAGTGACTCTGCGACGTAAAGAGCCACACCAACCTGGCGTTTGGTGTCGTCAGGAACATTTGGTGATGTCATCAGTTTCTTGATCACTGAGCGACTCGGCATGGTCCGCGAGTGAATGTTCTCTGTAAGTCGTATGGCATAATTACTGTCACTCAGAGTATTATCTTTTTCATTCTTGTACTTGGCTTGAGCACGTTCGTTAAGGTCATGAATCATTGTAAAATATGGTGATGCAGATCGACTTCCTCTTCCAGTTACTGTTTCTTTGTCACTAACACTGCTGTCATCCTTGAGTTGACTAACGACGTCGATACCCCCGCCTCCGTTGTCGGTCTCATCTCTGCTGTCGCCGCTGCCGCCGCCGCCGCTGGTGCCGCTGCCGCCGCCGCCGCCGCCGCTGGTGCCGCTGCCGCCGCCGCCGCCGCTGGTGCCGCTGCCGCCGCCGCCGCCGTCACCACCACCACAGGAACCTTTACCAGCGTGGGCCACGGCTGTGACACAGCAGTGTGGAGGCTGCTGTATCTCTTGTGGAGGAGCCCGACGTAGCGTCTGTATAATTTCAGCCAGTTCTGCTACCTGTGCTTGCAAGGTTGCCAACTGTCCTTTAACTGTTGTCTCAGGCTGTTGTGTGTTGTCAGGGGCGTTGCTGGTACTGTCACCACTATGGGGTGGGTCAACAGTACTAGAGCCGGCATCAGTAGGCACTTGTTGTGTCTCGGGCACTTGCCTCCTTGTGCCAAGGGAGGCTGGCCGTTTGGTACAGTCTGAGTGCCAGATGGTGACTCCTTCCGTACCACATCTGAAACACTTCAGCGGCGGTTTAGACGGAGCCACAGATTCAGGTTGTTGCCCTGCTTCTGTTGCAGTGTTCTGTTGATCCTGCTCCTGCTTTCTTTGGTCTCTGGTCTTCTTATACTGACAGTCCTTCAGTGCATGAGGACCGGAACAGAGAGCACACTTGGGTGTGGGGCACCGGCAGTGCTTAGCTATGTGGCCACTGCCACAGCACTCGTAACACTCCACAGGGTTCGGCTCCCACACCCTGAACGTGCTGGGGCGCGCATACAACCCACCGAACCAATACTCGTCCGGTGGCGGATCAGGCTTTTTCCAGACTAAGACTATTTGATCAGTAGGCTTACCATTCTTGGTCAATCTTCGTGCTCTGTGTACCCCGTCTAATTCATAGGCCCACTCTAGTGGATACCCGTGACTGTACCTGTAGACTAGGTATTCATCCATCTTCTTGTTCCGTGTTGGATTATCTAGAGGGGAGAGCTTTACATCACCTATTTTCCCTGTAGAAGAGCCTCCACAACCTCATGATTCTCTCTTAAAACATACACATATGGGGAGTTGACATGTGGACGTACCACGCCTGCAGAGCCAGGTGGGTACACCACGCTCAGTTTCTTACTCCACACAATCCTGTCCGCCACACTCGTGCCTTTAGGGAAGGTCAGACGTGTGTACTCACTCCTTGGTGCTATCGGACGCCTTCCACCCTGTTGTTCACCAGGCTTCTGTTTCCCATGTTTCCTTCTAAGCCTCTTACTTACCACCTCCACAAACTCATCATCACTGGGTGGTGGGGTGACAGTGTCACAGGTCACGGTAGGGGAGAGCCCTGAGGGTCCAGCAGCTACCTCCTCCATACCTGCTTCTTCAGGCGGCATAAATTGTTGCTCTAACCTCTTCCGATACCTGGTTTGTATTGATAACCATATGATGATGATTAACACAACAAATGGCAGAGCAGGCAGCATGCCTTACCAGTCATCAGCGCCAACAGTCAAGAACCTGCTCTGAGGGGTAGAGCACTCTCAGTGGGTTTGAGAGTGCTCAGACGACTTGGATAAACACTTGGATATTCCACTTGGTTGGTTGGGACTCGCAGAGGGTAGCCCTCAGTGACTTATTCTCCTATGTCCTATGTGTGGACAGAATGTCCCCTAAGACAGCCTAACCCTGCTACAAAGGTGAACAGATGCCCAGATCAAGTGGCCCCCCAGATTTTACAGGTAACCGCATGGGCCACTGGACCGTTCCACTTGACCTGTTGAAATGGCGAAATGAGAAGAATAAGAGAAAGTGGGGAAGATAAGTATTAAACTAAAAGTGTACAGGTGCTCTGTACAAAGCTGGCATCATTGTAATGTTGGCGGCTATGTCACCCTCCCGCCAGGGAAGGGAGACCGTTGGGTCATTGCTCTGACCGCAAGGGTCAGAGGTCCATGGGGGTCAGGTTAGAGTCCCACCACTCTCCTTGCTGTTCGTTGCCTGAAGCTGTTGATACCCTGTGATTCTTGCTAGAGAGTCTTACAGTGAGTCCCAGGTACACTGTACAGGCGATGCTGTGTTATTAGCACCAGCAATGCATCAAACACTAATGTTTGGTAGGCTTCCCCTAAGGGAGCGGTGGGGGCAGGCTGGCCTGCCTCCAAGCCTCAGGCGCCACTCACTAGTTCACCCTAGGGTTCCTTTGATACTAGTGACTTATGCAATAGTGTCGGAACACTCAGCAGCACAGTAGTATTGTGACGACACCGCCCCGGCGATCACAGCACAAGGCTGGGGATGAGGGACTTAAGCCCTCGAGGGGAGAGAAGGCACGCACGTCCTCTCAGCCCAAGGCCTGGCCAGGAAAAATTAGATCAATGTCAGCAACTGGTAATTTATGACTAAAACCTTCTAAACTTTTGCCGTTAATAAGATCACAATCAAGGTTTACTTCCCTCAAGGGTACAGTCTGGAAATCTCCAGTGATTCCCCGTATAATTATTAACTCCCCAGTCTCTGAAGACTGTATATATTGTAAAATCTTCTTTAATAGAAAAGATTGAGAGGTTCCTGTATCCTTCAAAATTTTATCATCATGCCACAAACCATTTACACACTGTAATTTCCCATGTGATATAAACTCTCCAAAATGATTTATAGCAATTGTTTTTTTTCCCATTATTTTTGCTACACATTTAGTTTTCCTCCCCTCGCACACTGTGAGTGCCATAGTCCACTTTTTCTGGGTGAAGAAACCAACATGACCCTTCCTATGGCAGTAGGAACACTATTTCAATTCTGGGTGAGGTTTATTACTGGTGTGATCCTCTTGGTTTTCACATTACTCTCTTTACCACTTGGTACCTTTGAAAAAGTGTTTCCTTGACCCGCTGTTGGGTATATGTGGGACCCAAATCTGATGGAGTTCAGTGTTATTAGATTGAATTTGTCTATTTGTTTGAATTTTATTTTTAAAAGTTACTTTAGGCATGAACTCATATTCATCTGCTAATTTACCTAACTCATAAATGTCTCTAGGTAATTTCTCTGCCAAATATAAAGTCACATTAGAAGGTATGCAAGATAAAAATTCTTCTACTAAGAGTAAATTTTTAAGAGTCCAGATCCCTAATTGTTTCAGCATCTAACCATTTATTAAACATATATATTTATCTCGTGCTGTTACGACCCTGGGCTCTTATTTGGAAACCAGAGGTCAATTTTGAGTTCTAAATAATTATTTATACATTAATTCATAGGAGTGGATTAGGTAAGAGGGATAGTTAATTAACAGTAACTTATATTCAGGGCACTTGGATATCCCTGATGCGTCTTTGTTTCCGTCTTCCCTACTAGACGTAAGAAGAATCTTGGTTCTCAGAGCAGGCAGACTCCGTGCTTGTTGATTATTAAACATAATATATAGCTAATCGTTAGCTGTTATTAAAACTGGTAAAGTAACAATGAAATGAGGGTCTGGGAATACTAGTGATGATTGCTACCATACGATCAGTTGAGTACCCGTCCGGTAGCAGTCATGGATGGCTGAGAGGGTTCCTGCATGGTCCTTCTCTGGCTGGCTGCTGTGGTGTTTACACATTCCCTGTGGGCTCTGTTCCCCTCCTCCTCCTTTCTTCTCTCTCTTTACCCTGTGTCCAAGTTAAGTATCTGTCTATAGTATTACCGTGCCATTAGCTGGGTGTTGAATATATTTATTTATGTTCTCTACTCTCAGTCAGTGTTTTGGAATCCTAAGTGTTACTCAAGTAACGTGCCAATAAGCATTACAAGTGCTATTTTTAAGGTTTACAAGTGTCCCTTCAGGAAAAGTAGTCTTTACCCTAGTTGTCTTTTTTAAGTCTTGCACCCTGCTTACGTGGGTGCGAAGATTTAACATAAAGTAGTCGTAAAGTAATTTATTGTATTTTTGTGTATGGGGGGGGGGGGGTTATTAGAAGGTTTAATAAATAAGTTAAAGTTTTAGGAGTATCCTTTCATCCTGTTGAATTGGAGTAGGTGATTAACCTTAGACAACAGTCTTTTACTTTAAAACAAGTATTCATTGCTGGGAATATTCTTCCCTGGGAGTCGGGCCTATCTAACCTCCACTATTTTAGGAACTCCTTGACTTTAGCTATTGGCCCTTCTCAGTACAACCACCTCCCCCCCCCATAATAAGTGGGGGCCTGTCTGGGAGTTGAAAATTTTTATATATAAATTGTAAAAGTTTAATTTTTGTGTGTCGAAACTAAAATTCATTGACTTCCTAGGAACAGTTGTGTGATTGCCTAGGGTCCAGGTCAACGAGCAAAGGGTACATCTTGCACTGACTGGACATTGTGACGGTGCCCTCTCCAATTTCTCCATATACCAGATTAAGAGTCTATTAGATTATCTGCAGGTTCTCTGAGGTGCAGGGAATCTGTTGATGTATAAGGCTTCCAAAATGGTTGCTTATTTGGGGAGAAATTTGCATTTGTAAATTTGCAGGAAAGTG
>WNGS01155723.1:8443-23554 GCA_020271785.1 Procambarus virginalis
GTTATAATCCATACCTCAGTCGACGGAGGGAACAGACAGACGTCATCGAGACGGTATCTCATCCGTCCCGCACTGAGCTAAGGAGAGCTGATGTCACTCGCGAGCATCCCCAGCACCTTCAACAAGGTCACCAGCGCCGCCAGATGGAGGGCTGCGAGACATTATCACGCCAAGTTAACACACCTGCTCAACCCCTTCACCAGGATATAGTAAGTTATTACTGCCTTATTTCAGTCTATTTCCTAACATATGAATTCCCACTAGTCTGCCCCCTCACATCAATATATGTGTGTGTGTGTGTGTGTGTGTGTGTGTGTGGTGTGTGTGGTGTGTGTGTGTGTGTGTGTGTGTGTGTGTGTGTGTGTGTGTGTGTGTGCTTTTCATTCTTTCTAGAGATAATATGTTTTTCTTTTTTTACAGATGCAGCTCCGCTCTGCGTAGATTTGGTATCAAGCAGTGCTGAGAGCGATAATGAGAGTGACAGCACAGCTGAGCGGGCATTACCTACATCCGTCTCGCTCCCCTCTGCTCACAAGGGGGGTGAGGGGTCCTTCTCGTACTCACTCAATCTCCCCTTCACCCCCCAGCCCCATACCCCAATCTACCAGCAGCAGCAGCAGCAGCTCGGTCATCAGCGACAGCTGCAGCAGCGGTGGTGAGAACACTACCGTTAACAACATCACAGTCCATGAGAATAGCCTTGACTCAGACGACAGCTCAGCAGACCTTGACCTTGACGCGTCAGCATCTGTCAATTCTGACTGGTTACCACCGTCAGGCATACCAGCTGACGGCGCAGTCTCACCCCCACCCCCCAAGTCCTCTCCCATCACCTCCACCACCACCGCTCTCCCCCTCTCCCCCACTTGCCCTAGAAATTCAGCTACTGGATCGAATTGATAATTATAACGGTGGGTATGTTCGGCTTTCATTCTCCATACCAGACCATGTTAACACCTCCCCCGGACTCTATCTGAGAACAAACAGTGAATTTTTCATAAATGAGATTCGTTCTCTTTTCTCCCCACAACATCCTTTACTCCTAATTTACCCAGACATCACTCTAATTGTGTGGAACTTAAATGTACAACAAGACGGTGAGGAGGAGGATCTTTTGGATCCTATAAATAACGACTGCCTTCCCCATACGAGGTGAAACGCGAACAATAACTCGAGAGGAAGTAGTTACGCTTATTGATTTTTGGGCTGACGAATTGACAGAGAAAATATCCCAATACCTTGAAGAGAGGAAGGGCTCCAATGTCTTGGTTGAGCGGCTCACAGGGTTTTACATTAACTGTGGTCAGATTGAACAACCGATAAGATTAGGGTCGCATGTATACTATCCTGAAGGCTTGCGTGGAAAGCAGTTGGTTTTCAATCCAGAGGGAGAAGCGGATATTTGCCTTATGCAGTGCATTGCTGCTTATAAATGTTTAGCTAAAGGGATGCGACTACGTAATAATCGCGCTAGATCTGTGAATGCTAGTTGGTGTCTCAGACACATTAATTGGCCGGCTGATGTCAATTCTGCAGTAACATTCGAGGATATTTACAAGGTAGAGAAAATTAATAAAGTCAGTATATTCATCTATTCACTAGAAAGAGATGAAAATGCTAGACGACAACGACACTACATTACACTAGCTAGGAAGGGAAGAGGTGGATATACAGATGTCATACCTTTGCTGATGTTGGAAGCTCAACACTTAGTGTTAATTAAGGATTTCAACCAATATGTACGTAATATGCGAGGTCATGGAGATCTCCATGACCTCGCATATTACGTACATATTGGTTGAAATCCTTAATTAACACTAAGTGTTGAGCTTCCAACATCAGCAAAGGTATGACATCTGTATATCCACCTCTTCCCTTCCTAGCTAGTGTAATGTAGTGTCGTTGTCGTCTAGCATTTTCATCTCTTTCTAGTGAATAGATGAATATACTGACTTTATTAATTTTCTCTACCTTGTAAATATCCTCGAATGTTACTGCAGAATTGACATCAGCCGGCCAATTAATGTGTCTGAGACACCAACTAGCATTCACAGATCTAGCGCGATTATTACGTAGTCGCATCCCTTTAGCTAAACATTTATAAGCAGCAATGCACTGCATAAGGCAAATATCCGCTTCTCCCTCTGGATTGAAAACCAACTGCTTTCCACGCAAGCCTTCAGGATAGTATACATGCGACCCTAATCTTATCGGTTGTTCAATCTGACCACAGTTAATGTAAAACCCTGTGAGCCGCTCAACCAAGACATTGGAGCCCTTCCTCTCTTCAAGGTATTGGGATATTTTCTCTGTCAATTCGTCAGCCCAAAAATCAATAAGCGTAACTACTTCCTCTCGAGTTATTGTTCGCGTTTCACCTCGTATGGGGAAGGCAGTCGTTATTTATAGGATCCAAAAGATCCTCCTCCTCACCGTCTTGTTGTACATTTAAGTTCCGCACAATTAGAGTGATGTCTGGGTAAATTAGGAGTAAAGGATGTTGTGGGGAGAAAAGAGAACGAATCTCATTTATGAAAAATTCACTGTTTGTTCTCAGATAGAGTCCGGGGGAGGTGTTAACATGGTCTGGTATGGAGAATGAAAGCCGAACATACCCACCGTTATAATTATCAATTCGATCCAGTAGCTGAATTTCTAGGGCAAGTGGGGGAGAGGGGGAGAGCGGTGGTGGTGGAGGTGATGGGAGAGGACTTGGGGGGGTGGGGGTGAGACTGCGCCGTCAGCTGGTATGCCTGACGGTGGTAACCAGTCAGAATTGACAGATGCTGACGCGTCAAGGTCAAGGTCTGCTGAGCTGTCGTCTGAGTCAAGGCTATTCTCATGGACTGTGATGTTGTTAACGGTAGTGTTCTCACCACCGCTGCTGCAGCTGTCGCTGATGACCGAGCTGCTGCTGCTGCTGCTGGTAGATTGGGGTATGGGGCTGGGGGGTGAAGGGGAGATTGAGTGAGTACGAGAAGGACCCCTCCCCCCTTGTGAGCAGAGGGGAGCGAGCCGGATGTAGGTAATGCCCGCTCAGCTGTGCTGTCACTCTCATTATCGCTCTCAGCACTGCTTGATACCAAATCTACGCAGAGCGGAGCTGCATCTGTAAAAAAAGAAAAACATATTATCTCTAGAAAGAATGAAAAGCACACACACACACACACACACACACACACACACACCACACACACACACACACACACACACACACACACACACACACACACACACACACACACACATATATTGATGTGAGGGGGCAGACTAGTGGGAATTCATATGTTTAGGAAATAGACTGAAATAAGGCAGTAATAACTTACTTATGTCCTGGTGAAGGGGTTGAGCAGGTGTGTTAACTTGGCGTGATAATGTCTCGCAGCCCTCCATCTGGCGGCGCTGGTGACCTTGTTGAAGGTGCTGGGGATGCTCGCGAGTGACATCAGCTCTCCTTAGCTCAGTGCGGGACGGATGAGATACCGTCTCGATGACGTCTGTCTGTTCCCTCCGTCGACTGAGGTATGGATTATAACCTGAAATGGAACAAAAATGATATTCAACATGGGTGAATGAGGAAAATATGTTTATTATGCATGTGTGTTTGCTTGCAAGTGGATTATGATGATGAAAATGTAATACAGGTAAGAGAAGTTTATATGATCCTTACGTTTATGAGAAGTTTCATTCCGACGAGGTCCTCCTCGAGGGGTTGGTGAGCAGTAAGGACACTTCACGGTTTTGTAAACTGAAATTGAAAAAGAACATATTTAACTGTGTGGAATGTAAAAGCCCCGAATGAGTAATTATTCTCACACAATAAGAGATAATAGTTTACACGCAATATTTCACCTGTAGATGCAATAAAATGAACTGTGTAATAAGAATAACACTCACGGTTATCACAGAAAATCTGTTGACAGCGCTTGCATTTGATGTCGTAATGACCTAGGGGCGGTTTTTCACACCTTGTGCACTGAAGACGACATACTTGGTTTGGTGATGGAATATATAACACACCACATTTCATGCAAGCTGTTAAGGTTCGTCTTTCCATGATGCGGAGCTCTATGGTGCGTGTGTAGGGAATGAATGCTCACAGTGAACTAACGGCGCGTTTGTGTGTGAGGGGAGGTAAACGACCCGGTCAAATGAGAACTGATTGATGGTTGACAGGTGTTGCCCAGCTGGCGGAAGTATGAACGTTGCCCTCCTTAACGGAACCACAGTGGTAAGAGAGGGCTGCTGGAGTGAGCATCTCCCAGTCCACTCTAAAGACATCGAAAAGCGCTTAAGGTTAATGGTTCACTTCCGTCCTGCTGCCACTCCCATCACCTCCTACCCTCCGGTCTGTCTGTCTGTCTGTCTGTCTGTCTGTCTGTCTGTCTGTCTTTTTCTTTCTCTCCTACCCTCCTGTGCATAGCTCGAAGAATGGCATAATGGATGTCAAAAACCACAAATGACCCTAAACACTCTCCAGCTATGGGGGAAGGTCCCCTCACTCTCCCATCTTAACTCTCTGCTCCCTCTCCCATCTTAACTCTCTGCTCCCTCTCAGCTATGGGAGGGTCCCCCCTCCCTCCACATTTCTGCATACCAAGCACATAGCTTCCATCCCCTACCAACATGACACTCTCTCAAGTGCTACCTAAACGGAAGCTGTCAAAAACCACAAACCACAAATGGCTCTAAACACTCTCCAGCCAGAGGGGAAGCTCCCCTCACTCTCCCTCACACTCCCTATCCCCTCCCTCCCCTACCACATCAACATATGTTGGGCCTTCTAGAGCACTCACCTCATACATAGTCATTTTTAATCAAGACTATTATGTACGCACATGATTAAGTCTACGGAAAACAAACATACATATTCATTTACTCTTAACAACATATCCACATACCACATAGCCCTACATACTCTCCTACCCCCCAAACAACATGACCCCAATCTTCCCTGACCACATACCCAAACACCGGACGCTCACACGTGTCCGACACACCCCAACTTCCAAGAAAATCCCCTTACAACACTATGTGGTGGCACCGCGCGCGGTGCCGTAGTCACAGGGGGCTCACCTGGCTGAGCCCGCGCGTCCTAGTAGTCACAGGGGGGGTCCACCTGGCAGATGGTGTGCGTCCTCGTAGTCACAGGGGGGTCCCCCTGGCAGATGGCGCGCATCCTCATAGTCACAGGGGGGTCCACCTGGCAGATGGCGCGCATTCTCGTAGTCACAGGGGGGTCCCCCTGGCAGATTGCGCGCGTCCTCATAGTCACAGGGGGGTCCACCTGGCAGATGGCGCGCATCCTCGTAGTCACAGGGGGGTCCCCCTGGCAGATGGCGCGCATCCTCATAGTCACAGGGGGGTCCACCTGGCAGATGGCGCGCGTCCTCGTAGTCACAGGGGGGTCCACCTGGCAGATGGCGCGCGTCCTCGTAGTCACAGGGGAGTCCCCCTGGCAGATGGCGCGCGTCCTCGTAGTCACACTTTACCCTACTCACCACCACATTTCGCCACTCCCATTATCATTACAACATTACTACTCTCTGAACATCATCACCACATTACTGCATTCCCATCATTATCAATACTTTGCTCCACTCCCACGATCATCACCATATTACCACACTCCCATGAACTTCACCTCATTAATCCACTCCCCTCATCATAACTACATTACTACACTTTAATCATAATTACTACATTACTACACTCCTACTGTTATCACCACATTACTCCACTCTCATCATCATCACCACATTTCTCTACTCCCAACATCATCACAACATTACTACACTGATTTGATAAAATACTATGCCCAAGATTACCATCAGAGTGCCAGCGGAATGATGGGGAATTTGCCTCGGCTATATCATCTTTTGTCTGGTCGTGATGGTCAAGTGGCTAAGGTGACCTGTGCTCCAGTTGCAGAGTGCTCCTGGCAGTATGGTTCGAGTCACTTCTGGGGTGTGAGGTTTCAGTTGCATATATGCCTGGGGATCTTTCAGGCTTGTTCGCATATATATGTGTGTGTGTTGATGTAGCTTTTTCGTTAGTAAATGTCATATAATTTTAATGACGTGTTTACGTGTGTCTCCATATATCTCAACGAGCATACATGACTGATAATATAGCCCCACATATGAACAGTCAAGTTTTATATGAAAATATTCCAGTGGATGGCAGAGTTAGAGCAACATAGGCATTTATGGAAACGTACCCCAGGCTGGCAACCCTGTTGTAACACTGTAGGGGTAGCAACACATATGCTATCAGGCAACATAACGTATAACTACTGAACTGCCTTGCTAGGGTGCAGAGATATTAATCCAGCTGGCGACCTTATTGGATAGTAGAGAAACGCAGGCGTGGAAGAGAGACCTGCGATTGTTTTGTTACGGTGGACAAGACTCAGAGAAAGCACTGTTGAAGGTAAGTCTGAGTCTTCCTTCTCTCCTGCGTAGGGCAAGGCTGGAATTGCTAGTAGCAGTTCCCCCTCGGTTGACTGAATTTGCCAGGGCGACCAGTGGATCAGGGTGGTTGGTGCCAGGGCGATCAGTGGCACCCAGGTGGTGGGAGCAAAGACCTGCGGTGGTGGGCATGACGTGGTCCTCGCCTTAGAAACCAATAGACTCTGGTGAGTTTCGTGAGTCAGATAGACTGACCTTCTTTCCCATATATCCTTAATAATAGCAGCCTCTTTGCCCATCCCACCCCTTGTAACAAAATTGGCGATCTTGCTAGGATACGTTCATCAAGATAGAGTGTTGCCAAGATACGTTCATCGAGTTACAGTGTTGTCAGGATCTGTTAACGAGAGACAGTGTTGCCAGAAACTCAGTGAACTCAGGATAGTGTTGCCTCAGCTAGCGAAAGGACAGGAATAGTGAAATTAGTGTTTGTTGTCGTGTATGCTCAGTGACGTAGAGATGGAGGATGGCAAGATGAATAAATTCATTAAGACTAGGGATGAGAGCGTGCTAGAGGAGTGCACCAAGGCACAACTCCCCCTTGTAGCCAACCATTTCGGCATCCACTTGAAGACGTCTAAGGTGGTGGAGCGCCGGCTAGAAATTATTGTGCACCTCAAGGCGGAAGAAGAACCCACCGAGGAAGAGCCGTCCCAAGCACCTGCCAGTGTGGTAAGAACCTGTAGTGAACGGGTATGCAGTGGAAGGGTCCAACTGTAGCATAAAGGAGCCTGTCGGCCGAGCGGACAGCACGCTGGACACGTGATCCTGTGGTCCCAGGTTCGATCTCAGGGGCCGGGGAGAAACAATGGGCAGAGTTTCTTTCACCCCTGTTGCCTAGCAGTAAAATAGGTACCTGGTAGTTAGTCAGCTGCCCCGGGCTGCTTTCTGGGGGTGGAGGCCTGATCGAGGACTGGGCCGCGGGGACACTAAAAAGCCCCGAAATCATCTCAAGATCTCAAGATCTCGCAGTAAGAGGAGCCTGCCACTGGAAATAATGACGATACAATTTGATGTGCACTGCGATGAGAAGAAAGAGAAGCGCTGTTACAGTGAGAAAAACAGGAAAGAGAAGCCTAGCTCTGAAGAGAAGAAAGAGAAGTGCAAAGGTGACAAGAAGAAAGAGAGGCGCAGTTGAAGCGAGAGGAATGGGAAAGAGAGGCGCAGTTGCAGCGAGGAGAATGAGAAAGAGAGGCATAGATGCAGCGAGAGGAAAGAGAGGCACAACTGCGATGTGAGGAACGAGACGCACAGTTTTGGATGCAATGGGGCAAAATAGAGGCGAACAAAGAGGTAGAGTTGAGATGCGTTGAGCGCAGACTGCCCTCACTACCTGCACGGCAAGATGACCTGAAGGTCTGGGAGAATGACTTACCAGTTTTCGAACCTCAGGAGGCCGAGGCGTTCTTTGAACACTTCGAAAGAGTAGCGACTTTGAAAGAGTGGCCGTAAGATGATTGGGCTGCACTGGTCCAGAACAGGTTGACTGGTGAGGCCCATGTGTGGTAAAAACTCCAGGCAGTATATCTCCTTTAAATTGACTTCAATAAAATAAAGTTTATCTTATTTTTTCTTAGTAAGTAAGAATTAGTTGAGTGGACTGTATGTACTTGTTAAAACTGCCTGAAATTAATCTCAAACAATTGGGTGGGAAAATTTGTAGCTTAAATCACTTTGTAATGGCTCCTTCTTAAACTACAAATTGCTTACCTTGATTGGTTTATTGTAATTTTATATCATACTACATATGGTGGTCTAATCTACTATTATTTCAATAATTATTACTAGTTATGAATACTACTACTACAATATAACAAAGGGCTTAGCTGGAATTGTTGAAAGGGCCCTGCTAAGGCTGTGTCATGGTAGCATCTATATGGGTGTGGCTCTGTGCCTCATGGTGCCAGTAATGGCGGCTGTGGAGGTCTATAAGGCTGGCATAGCTAGGTACAATATGTGTATAGTTCAACACTGCTCAGCTACTTGCTGCTCCAAGTCACAAATTTACCTGTATGGGATGCAAGGAGTTAATAACAGGTCCATAAACATATCAATACAGGTTTAACATGGTATGTGAGGGCTGTAAAAATGATCTACACGTACATTTAGTTGTTGTTATTTATGTATTGTAACCGACTTATCTTAATAATGTTAAAAATGTGCACACAGATTTAAACATAAAGATACTTAGTAAGCCGGATACTGGAGTGTTCTTAGTTGTAGTAGTGGTGTTGTTATGGCAGTTTCTTAAGGCAGAGTAGGTCTATCCTTTGTAGCCATTAACACAACACACGAGCCCCCATTGTTATTGTTTTGTGTGAGCGTGGCGACAGTAAGTGACGCTCGCTTTGTGTACTGTTCCAATATTTTGCTGGTTCTACCTCTAAAGTAATTCTACTTTAACAAGGGAACCAAGCTATATTATGGTGTTAGTAATTATATTCAGTCTTATTGAACACTTTTTTATTCAATTTAGACATTAAACTGTTGTATGAACAGTGTTTAATAATGTAAATATACGGTGTCATCGATGATATCACGGAGTCTCCCATTCTCTAATTTTAAGAGGATACTGACTAAGGGAAGACTATGCTATTTGTGTATGTGTGTGTCGGTTTCCCGACATAATTCCGGGGGGGGGGAAGAACACGGGTCGAAGTCCCGGTAAGGACTGCGATCACTTTATTCTTCTCCTTCAGAATTATAATGCTGCTTTAATTTGAGTTTACATTGTTGTGCTGCAGTCCTTTGGGGACGTATGTCCCGTACTGGAGTATCGGGTGCTGGAAGTCGTTGCACGTCTTCTTTCCTGGCCAGTTCTGAAGGAACTAATTTCTCTAAAGTTTTGAGAGTAGTGTTTCCTCAGCATTTTACTTTCACTATTCTCAAGATGCCCTGGCTGTCTGGATGAACAGAGATTATTTGACCTATAGGCCACTCTGAGCGTGGTCCTATCTACCAGAACTATGTCACCAGGGTTCAAGTTAATTCTGTTGTAGGGGTTGTTTGCCCCGTAATGATACTCAGAGCTGTAAGGTATTCTCGAGTCCATACGTCATTCCACCCCTGATAGATGTTTGAAACGTTGAACCAAATTACTCTCTTGGACATATGAAGGATCCTCTGGTTCCTCGTCCGTAAGGGACACAAGTGTTTTGAGAGGTCTACCATACATCAAATGAGCTGGACTTAATGGCTCATGCTGCAAAACATCATCAGAAAGGTAGGTAAGTGGTCGGTTATTGACTCGTGCTTTTATCTCTATGACTACTGTTTGAAGCTCCTGCAGGTCAATCTTTTGGCGGTGTAGGGTTTTCTGCAGAGAACGTTTTACCGTACCAACCATGCGTTCATAGAAGCCTCCGTGCCATGGTGCTCTGGGAGGTATGAATTTCCAATGGCACTGCCGTTGATTTAGGGCTGTGCGTACCTTTGGGTGTGTCCAGATTTTCCTCAGACATGCTTCTCCTGCCACTAAGTTGGACCCATTGTCTGAGATCATTAACTTAGGACAGGATCTACGTGAAGCAAACCTGCGAAAAGCCTGTAAGAATGCTTCGGCACTCATATCGGGAGTCACTTCTAGATGGACTGCCCTTGTTGTGGCACAAGTAAAAAGACAGATGTAAGCTTTTACTGGTTTCTTGTCTTTAGTGCCTGTCAGTGTTAATGCCCCTGTGAAATCTACTCCTGTTGTCTCAAAGGGACGAATATGTACGACTCGTTCCTTTGGAAGTGGAGGAGGGCTAGGATATGGACTCACTCTGGCATCGTATCTCCGGCAAATAACACAGGATTTGATTATTGATTTTACTGTCTGTCTACCTTGGGGTAGCCAATACTGTTGCCTTAAGTCTGTGAGAGTATCTAATACCCCACCATGCAGAGTGCAGTATTTGTGTATATGTAACACAATTAGTTTGCTTACTATGTGGTGACGAGGGAGCAATATTGAATTTTTTGCTTCCAGATCTATGTCAGCGTGCTGTAAGCGGCCTCCGCATCTGATTATGTTATAATTGTCAGTGTCTAACCAGAGACCCAGATCATGTTGTAGCTTCTTTGGAACATTGTCAAATTCTGTCCCGAATGTGTCGATCTGAGCTCTTTCTACCCAATACCTTAGGGCATTAGGGAATTTATGCTTGATTCCTATTTTCTTTAGAAAATCGAACACTACTTGGGTGACACCTATAAGTTTGTTCAGTTCAGAGTACCGAGTAGGGTCAATTACCAAAGTCCGAGGTGGTTCTGGGTTCTCAGTGGGAACAGTGACATTGGTCACAATGACTTGTGGCTTTTGTTCAGGCCACTGGTCGCTGATTAGCCACTGAGGTCCATTGAACCACATCTCTGCCTTTGTTAACTGCTGTAAAGTCAGTCCTCGGGAGAGATAGTCAGCTGGATTCTCTTTAGTGGGTACATATCTTAGTTTATACCCTGCTGATAACTCTCGTATTTCCTTAACGCGGTTACTCACATCAGGATTCTTACTGTTATTGTTCTTAACCCACTGTAGCACTGCCTCATTATCTGACCAAACTACTGTTTCTTTAAAGTGGATGTGGCTTAAGGCCTTGATCAGATAATGAGCCAATCTTACACCTAGCAGTAAGGCTGTTAATTCCAGTTGTGGCAGTGATCTTTTCTTTAAAGGTGCCACTCTGGCCTTTGATGTGAGCAAATTGGCTTGCCCATTTGAGACCAGGTAAGCTACTGTGCCATAAGCCTTTCCTGAGGCATCACAAAATACATGTAGCTTAATTGGTTCCTTTTCATTTACTACTGTGTTCCTAGGGAACGTGACAGACTCTAGGGTACTTAAATCTTTTACTAACCCTTGCCATTTTTCTTGTAAGGCAGGTGTCAGAAGATCATCCCAGCCTATCTTTTGTTGCCAACATTCCTGTATTATCAACTTCCCATTAATCAGGATTGGGCTTAATAGTCCCAATGGGTCGAAGGGTTTGCTGACTTGTGATAGTAATTTTCTCATTGTTAAGTTAGTGGTATCAGGCTCCACTGATTTGATTGTCAACTGATCTGTTGTCATGTTCCATTCGACACCTAGTACCTTTGTCATCTCGGGTACCTGGGGAGCTGGTCGGCCGAGCGGACAGCACGCTGGACTTGTGATCCTGTGGTCCTGGGTTCGATCCCAGGTGCCGGCGAGAAACAATGGGCAGAGTTTCTTTCACCCTATGCCCCTGTTACCTAGCAGTAAAATAGGTACCTGGGTGTTAGTCAGCTGTCACGGGCTGCTTCCTGGGGGTGGAGGCCTGGTCGAAGACCGGGCCGCGGGGACACTAAAAAGCCCCGAAATCATCTCAAGATAACCTCAAGATCTCAAGATAACCTGGTAATCGGGAAATTCAGTTGTGATCAGTTGATTTAATTTGTCATTGTTAGAGACCCAAGACTGGAGGGGCATATTGGCTCCCATTAATTCTCGATTGGCCTCATTGTATATGTCCAACAGTTTACTTTCACTGTTGGTTGTACCTTGAAAATTATCCACATACAGGTTTTTGCTAATTTCCGTCTTGTTCGGGCTATTGGACTTCTTCAAGTGCGTATCCAAGGTAGCTTGGAGCAGAAAGGGAGATGACGTGGCGCCGAAAAGGACGGACGCAAACCGGTAAGTGATTAATTCACTGTTCGGATCGTTAGGATCCTTAATCCATAGGAACTTTGTGTAGTTCCAGTCTTCTTCTTGAAGACCTACCCTAAGGAATGCCTTGCTGATGTCGGCCATATATGCATAAGTCCCAATACGGAACTTTAACAGCACGTCGTAAAGCCTTTGTGTTAGGCTAGGGCCAGTTTGAAGACAGTCGTTTAATGAAACACTACTCGGCCTCGTTTTAGCACTGCAATTAAATACTATCCGAAATGGGGTAGTTGCAGAATTTTTCTGTACAGGATGATGTGGTAAGTAGTGACCTTCCTTTGGGTTATCATTTGTAACAACTTCGATAAATTTGTCATCGAGTTGCTTCTGTATTATTTCATGGTACAACTTCAAGTTCTCAGGTTGTCTTTGTAAGCGCAACACCTGTGATCTCAATTGGTTTTGTGCCATAAAATGGTTGACGGGTAGCTGAGGGTGATTCAGCTTCCATGGTAACCTGACCCAGTATTGATTATCTCTGTATATAACTGAGTCCAGGTATTGTTTGTAAGTCCAGTCATCATCTGGGCTAGGTTGTTCAAGGACAATGCCGAGAGTTGCCAGGTCCCATAACTTATGTACAGGGGGATCAAGCTCTTCCTCGGACATGTCTCTGAGTTGCAGTGGAGACTGGTCTCCTAGTCATGCAACCATTACTGGGTTGGCATGTTGGTGGTCTACAGGTGCGGGTTGTATTAGCCGTAATACTGGGCCTGTTAGCAAATAGCCACCTGCAGATAGTAACACGTTCATACCGTGTTTGTATTCCTTTCCTTTGATAAACTTATGGTAGACATCTGATCCCATAAGGATTCCAATATTGGAAAGGTTGTCTGATGTGATTTTATCAGCCAAATGAATTCCCTTTTTTTCTAGGAATTTGGCTGTTGTCCCCAGACCATATACATACAGATCTGTTGGGAATCTATCTACTACTAGAGCTTGTACCTTTTGTTTGTAACCTCCTAATCGTACTTTGGGTTGTACTACCCTGAAGACTCGGGCTCCTGAGTCAGTCAGGAATCCTGCTATGTTTATTCGTGTCTCCTCTACAGGTGTAAGTTTCAGTGTATCTACCAACTCTTTGGATATAAAGGTCAATTGGGACCCTCGATCAAATAATCCACATACGGTGGCTTTGTTCTCTCCATTTCTAATGATCAATTGAGAAGACACTTATGTCAGGTAACACAGTACAAAGCTGTACTGAAGTGGTAGTTCCTTCCTCCTCCTGTGGTTTGGCAGACTTTGTACTTGAGTCCCCACAAAGTGCTGTATGGTGTTGACCCTTATGGTAGTTGCAGAATTTTTCTGTACAGGATGATGTGGTAAGTAGTGACCTTCCTTTGGGTTATCATTTGTAACAACTTCGATAAATTTGTCGAAGTCCTATAGTCCGTCTTGCCTAAGTCCGTCGAAGGCAAATTTCGACGTTTCAGCCGCATTAGAGCTGTTTTTGCAGTACATCTTCTTTCTGTAACATACACGGAAAATCTGAAACATTTTAGTTAATTCTAATGAGAACACATTGATTTATGTGACTTGAACGAATAATGGACTATATAGTCGTATTTCCCACGTTTTTAATCATGTTTGTGACCCATCACCGCTCTCAGTAATTGACATATTTTCGGTTTGAAAAGTCGTAATTTCAAACTGTGAATATGTGCAGAGAGCCAGAGTTTGGATCCAAAATATGGCTCAAGGGTCGAATTTGAGATGTTTGGGATATTTTGAAAACTGCAGGGGTATTTGGGCAAAATGTGACCCATTACCGCTCTCAGTAATTGGAATATTTTCGGTATAAAATTCGTAATTTCAAACTGCGAATACATGCAGAGAACCAGAATTTGGCTCCAAAATATGGCTCAAGGGTCGAATTTGGAATGTTTGGGATATTTTGAAAACTGCAGGGTGGGTTTGGGCAAAATGGTACCCATCGCCGTTCTCAGTAATTTGCATATTTTCGGTATAAAAATTCGTAATTTCAAACTGCGAAAACGTGCAGAGAGCCAGAATTTGGCTCCAAAATATGGCTCAAGCGTCGAATTTGTGATGTTTGAGATATTTTGAAAACTGCAGGGAGGGTTTGGGCAAAATGCGATCCATCACTGCTTTCAGTAATTGGCATATTTTCGGTATAAAAAATCGTAATTTCAAACTGCGAATACGTGCAGAGAGCCAGAATTTGGATCCAAAATATGGCTCAAGGGTCGAATTTGAGATGTTTCGGAAATTTTGAAAACTGCAGGGGTATTTGAGCAAAATGTGACCCATCACCGCTCTAAGTAATTGGAATATTTTCGGTATAAAAGTCGTAATTTCAAACTGCGAATATATGCAGAGAACCAAATTTGGCTCCAAAATATGGCTCAAGGGTCGAATTTGGGATGTTTCGGATATTTTGAAAACTGCAGGGGGGGTTTGGGCAAAATGTGAACCATCGCCGCTCTCAGTAATTGGCACATTATCGGTATAAAATTCGTAATTTCAAACTGCGAATACGTACAGAGAGCCAGAATTTGGCTCCAAAATATGGTTCAAGGGTCCAATTTGTGATGTTTGTGATATATTTTAAAACTGCAGGGGGGGGGGGGAAGGGGGCAAAATGTGACCCATCGCCGCTCTCAGTAATTGGCATATTTTCGGTATAAAAAGACGTAATTTCAAACTGCGAATACGTACAGAGAGCCAGAATTTGGCTCCAAAATATGGCTCAAGCGTCGCATTTGGGATGTTTGGGATATTTGGAAAACTGCAGGGAGGGTTTGGGCTAAATGTGATCCATCGCCGCTTTCAGTAATTGGCATATTTTCGGTATAAAAATCTTAATTTAAAACTGCGAATACGTGCAGAGAGCCAGAATTTGGCTCCAAAATATGGCTCAAGGGTCAAATTTGGGAAGTTTGTGATATATTTTAAAAGCAGGGGGGTTTGGGCAAAGTGTGACCCATCACCGCTCTCAGTAAT